>MU743312.1:195924-216319 GCA_026770625.1 Nicotiana glauca
TTATTAGCATATTACTTTATTTAATATTTTTCTCTAAAAGTTTTTTAATTTCTTTATTTTCATTTTTTTATTTTAAAATAATTTTTAAAACTCCAATTTAACACTACATTAGTAATTCATTATTTTTTAATTTTATTTTTTATTTTAAAACTCCAACTTGAAACTACTTCCCGATTTGAATGGGTAGTTCTTCTCTTTTTTATTTTTTATAGCTATTTTTTTTTTGCCTTTTATTAAAATAATTTTAAAAATCCAGCTTGAAACCCAATTTGAATGGGTAGTTATTTTTTCATATATTTTTCATTTTTTTTTATAATTAATTATAATATATCTATATTTATTAATCCAAATAAAGTAACCATACATACATACATATACATACATACATACATACATACATACATACATACATACATATATATATATATAGTAGTTTTTTATTTTATTTTATTATTTTTGATTTTTATATATATTTAAATTTAAAAATAATAATTAATAACTAATTATAAACTAAATAACTAACTATGCTATGTGACATTTTTTTAGGTTGCCACTTGGCTTAAGGACATGGTTTTTTTCTCTCCTTTTAATAATATAGATTTAAATTTAAAAATAATAACCAATAACTAATTATAAACTAAATAACTAACTATGCCGTGTGGCATTTTTTTAGGTTGTCATTTGGCTTAAGGAGAGCGTTTTTTCCTCTCCTTTTAATAATATATATAGATTTAAATTTAAAAATAATAACCAATAACTAATTATAAACTAAATAACTAACTATGTCATGTGGCATTTTTTTAGGTTACCACTTGGCTTAAGGAGAAGGTTTTTCCTCTCCTTTTAATTATATATAGATAGATTCATTAATTTGCTAAATCTTTTCCCTTTACTTTTCTAAATCCATCTTTTGATAATTTCTTTTCAGTTTTTTCATTTTTCTTTTTTATATTTAAATTGTGAAAGTAAAGCTTAACGAATCAATTCTCCGGTTTTCGTGACTAATTAAGAAAAATGAGTCATTTGTTTTACAAAAATATTAGTACTTTGTTATACTAATTTTAATGTACGTGCATTGCACGTGTGCATCGCGTCAATTACTATAAAATGTATATAAGAATATATTATTGAAAAATCGCAATTTACATTAAACAAAATATAGTATTTGTTACACGTATTAAACTCCAAAAGCACTTATGAAGTTCATAAAAGTTGGTCAAATAAGAAAAAAAAATAGTATAAAATATATGTGGAATTTAGAGTCCCAAGTATTAGAATTTTTACATGGTTAAATAAGAAAAAATTAATCAATAAGTAAAATTTTAATTAATTTTATACTCTTAAATATTAGAAAATTACTATATGACTATTTTATGTAGTGTGAAATCTATTAAGGCGAAGGACATTTTGGTAAAGAATTTCGTACTTTTAGTACCGTAATAAAATCAAAATAAGGAAGGACTATGGATTCTAATACAACTACCAGGATTCATGTTAACGAAGAAAGACCAAAACTCCAACTTAAAAGAAATAATACTTTAGGACTCCCTTAGGTCTCCTGGATGAAATGTCTGCAACCGACTTCTCAATTAGCCACGAGCAGCTCCAAAATTTGCACAGAAAGTGCAAAGTGCAGTATCAGTCAATCGACTCCATATACTGGTAAGTGCCGAGCCTAACCTCGATGAGGTAGTGCGAGCCTACGGCGGGGCAGTTACAATATAATCTGCATATAGTGCATAATAAAACAGAAAAAATAACAGAACAAAGTGAAACAGTAACTTGCAAAGAAAGAATTCAAAACTCCAGTATCTCATCAGTACTCAGCTATAACCAATCTTTGAGTGTAAAGTCAAATTACAGAATAACTTGCATAGTAGAAGAGAGATACATAAACACATAAACTGATGCAGCGCGCATCCCGATCCCACCATATAATTACTATCAATATGAATATTCACCCTTATTACTCCATTTCAATCCATCATTATTCCTCCTATTGCGGCGTGTAACCCAATCCCACCGTACAATAGTAATTTACCCTTATTTCTCCTCAACATACCACCCTTATTACTACTATTACGGAGTGCAAATCGATCCTACTAGATAATAGCATTTCACCCTTATTACTCCTCAATATACCACCTTATTCCTCTTGTTGCGGCGCTCAACCCGATCCCACCATATCAATACCAATCACATAATAAGATCAGGAATTTTCCAATTTAGCTCAAAACTCTCCACAATACTTAAGCCTCAAACCAAAACAAACAGACAACACACAATTATGAAACTTCACTCAATTAATAGTACACAGCGAGACCAACCCAAATTATACCATAAAACACCGATAAACTAACCTAAGCCAATAATGTGGTACAATGGACTACGAGATAGCTAATACCTTCAATAAATAAAATAACATCTAACAAGTAGAAATTAAATATGGAACACCAATAAGTATGTAGCAGTTAAGACAAGAAGACAATCTATCAAGAACGGGGAAAGAAAACAGGCAAAACAAATAATTTGGCGGTACATAGGTTCTCATCACCTCACCTATACGCCACACACATGGATTTTCACATAGCAGTTAAGCCAGGGATCCCTAATCCCTCAAGTCAAAGTTAGACACAACACTTGAATCCACGGCCAACTCAACGCTCAATTACCGCTTTTTTAATTAATTCCAACTCCGAACCACTCGTATGAGTCATAATTAACTTAACAACATCACATATCACTAAAGAAATAAATTCCTATACATAATTATAAATTTCCCAATATTTCTTTCCTAAAGTCAAAATTCGACCTCGGGCCCTCTTGGTCAAAATCCAATTACCCATCCACCCCCGAGCTTGGATATACAATTGGTTTTTTAATCTGACCTCAATTTGAGGTTTAAATCCCTAAATTTTGAAATCCCTAGTTTCTAACCTAAAATTCCACTATCAAAATCTTAGATTCTAGGTTGAAATCTTGTTAAAAGAAGTGAAAGATTGAAAGGAACGAGTTAAGAATCACTTATCTATGATTTGGGGAAGAAATGGTCTTTGAAAAATAGCCTCTTGAGGTTTAGGTTTTGAAAATTTAGGAAATGAATTAAAAATCTCGTCTAAGTACCTTTTACACAGCTACAGATGTCGCATTTGTGACCTGAGCTTCGTAATTGCGAAGGAGCTATCGCAATTGCAAAGCACTTCACAGTCCTGCTGCCTTCACAAATGCGAGGAAAGTGTAGCAATTGCGATCACTGAACCTCGCAAATGCTAGTAAAAGATTGCATTTGCGATCCTTGCCCTTCCCAGATTCCCTTCACAATTGCCAAGGTAACCTCGCAAATGCGAGAACTACTGGCCCAGCTTTTCTTCGCATTTGCGATGAAAGACTCATAAATGCGAAACCTGCACGGTTCGTGAGTAAAAGAGGCCTACAATAGGTTCAGTTATACCAGCAAATTTTCTATGTTCAAAATACCCTGTAACCTACCCGAAACTCACCCGAGCACGCTCCAAACCAAACATGCACACAAGTCTTAAAATATCATACGAACTTGATCGGCGATCAAATTGCCAAAATAACATCTACAACTACGTATTTAACACCAAAATACATGAAATTCTTAAGAACACTTGAAATTCCTCTTTTCTCAACCGGATGCCTAAATCACGTCAAATCACCTCTGATTTTTACCAAATTTTACAAACATGACTTAAATATTATTTTAAACATATACTGGGCTCCAAAACTAAAATACGGGCCCGACCAATGAGATCAATTATTAATCAAATTCTTTAAATTATTAGATTTTTAGACTTATATTTTTTGACAAAAATTTATTACTCGGGTTAGGGATCTCCGAACATGATTTCGGACATACACTCAGGTTCCATATTTTACTACGAACCCACCAAGACCGTCAAAATATGGGTCCGAGTCCATTTACTCAAAACGTGGATCGAAGTCAATTAAAATCAACTTTTTAGGCCAAAATTTATTATTTTATCAATTTTCCATATAAAAGCTTTCCGGAAACACGCCCGGACTGCACACACAAATCGAAGAGGAGTAAAATAATGTTTTAAAGGCCTCGAAACACGAAATCGAGTTCTAAAATATAATGACCTTTAGGTCATCATTCTCCACCTCTAAAACAATCGTTCGTCCTCGAACGGACATAGAAAAGTACTTGAGCTGGTGAAAAGGTGGGGATATCTGCTCCGCATATCAGACTCAGACTCCCAAGTTCGTGCCTCAATAGGTTGACCTCTCCACTACACTGAATCGAAGGATAACTCTTCGATCTCAACTGACGAACCTGCCGGTCTAAAATGGCTACTGGCTCTTTCTCGTAGGTCAAATCCTTGTCCAACTGGACAATGCTAAAATCTAACACGTAGGATGGATTGTCGTGATACTTCAGAAGCATGGACACATGAAACACTGGATGTACCGCTGATGAGCCTGGGGACAACTCAAGTCTGTAGGCCACATCTCCCACTCGATCAAGAATCTCACAAGGCCCGATGAACCTATGGCTTAACTTGCGCTTCTTCCTAAACCGCATCACACCCTTCATCTGTCACACCCAAAGCAACACTCTCTTTCCGACCATGAATGCCACATCACGAACCTTACGATCAGCATAACTCTTCTGCCTAGACTGAGCTGTACAAAGTCTATCCTGAATGATCTTAACCATATACATGGCATCCTGCACTAAATTTGTACCCAATAACCGAGCCTTCACCGACTCAAACCACCCAAATGGTGATTGATACCGTCTACCATATAATGCCTCATAAGGAGCCATCTGGATGCTCAACTAATAGCTGTTGTTGTAGGCAAACTCCGCTAACGGCAAGGACTGATCCCACGAACCTCCAAAGTCAATAACACATGCGTGGAGCATATCATACAAGATCTAAATGATATGCTCGGACTATCTGTCCGTCTGAGGATGAAATGTTGTGCTCAAATCGACCCGCTTACCCAGCTCATGCTGTAGTGCCCTCCAAAAATACGAGGTAAACTACGTACTTTGATAAAAAATGATAGACACGGGCACATCATGAAGACGAACGATCTCACGGATATAAATATCTGCCAACCGCTCCAAAGAATAGGAAACTGCCACATGAATGAAATGCGCTGACTTAGTCAGCTTATCCACAATAACCCTAACTGTGTCGAACTTCCTCTAAGTCCATGGGAGTCCAACAATGAAATCCATAATGATACACTCCCACTTTCACTCAGGAATCTCTATCTTCTGAAGCAAACCACCAGGTCTTTGATGCGCGTACTTTACTTGCTGACAAGTTAGACACTGAGCTACATATGCAACAATATCCTTCTCCATCCTCCTTCACCAATAATACTGCCGTTTTGATACGTCTTGGTGGCGCCCGAATGAATAGAATACCGAAAACTGTGGGCCTCCTCTAGAAACAACTCACAAAGCCCATCCACATTAGGCACAAAAGCGCGACCTTGTATCCTCAAAACTACATCATCTCCAACCGTAACCTTCTTGGCATCACCGTGTCGCACTATGTCCTAAAGGAAAAGCAAATGAGGGTCATCATATTGTCGCTCCCTGATACGCTCAAATAAGGAAGACCGAGCGACTGTGCAAGCTAAAACACGATTGGGCTCAGAAACTTCCAACTTCATGAATTGATTGGCTAAGGCCTGAACATCTAATGCGAGCGGTCTCTCACTGACTGAAAGGTATGCAAGACTCACCATACTAGCTGACTTCCTACTCAAAGTATCGGCCACCACATTGGCCTTCACGGGATGATACAAGATGGTGATATCATAGTATTTCAATAGCTCCAACCACCTCCTCTACCTCAAATTGAGCTCCTTTTGCTTGAACAAGTATTGCAAACTCTTATGATCTGTGAGCACCTCACACGATACGCCATATAGATAGTGTCTCCAAATCTTCAGTGCGTGGACATTGCCTGCTAGCTCCAATCATGAACAGGATAATTCTTCCCGTGAATCTTCAGCTGCCATGAAGCATATGCAATAATCTTTCCACCCTGCATCAATACCTCACCAAGCCCAATACAAGATGCGTCACAATATACTGTATAAGACTTGGAACCTGTGGGCAACACCAATACCAGCGTCTTAGTCGAATATGTCTTGAGCTTTCAAAAGCTCATCTCACACTCATCCGACCATCTGAATGTGGCACCCTTCTGGTTCAACCTGGTCATCGGGGTCGCTATAGATGATGAAACCTCCACAAAATGACAGTAATAACCTGTCAATCCTAAGAAACTCCAGATCTCTATGGATGATGTAGGTCTAGGCCAATTCTGAGGGGGCCCAATCTTTTTAGGGTCCACCTGAATACCCTGTGATGATACAACGTGACCCAACAAAGCAACTGAACTCAACCAAAACTCACATTTCAAAAACTTAGCATATAATTGGCTGTCTCTCAGTGTCTGAAGTACGATCCAAAGATGTTGCTCATTCTTCTCTCGACTGCGGGAGTAGATCAAGATGTCATCAATAAAAACAATCACTAAGGAATCCAGATAGGGCTTGAACACTTGGTTCATCAAATCCATGAATGCTGGTGGGGCATTTGTCAATCCAAATGACATCACCAGAAACTCATAATGCCCATACCTATTTCGAAAAGCTATCTTATGGACATCGAATACCCTAATCCTCAACTGATGGTAGCAAGGCCTCAAATATATCTTTGAAAATACCTTGGCACTCTGAAGCTGATCAAATAAGTCATCAATCCTCGACAATGGATACTTATTCATGATGATGACTTTGTTCAACTGCCAATAGTGTATGCACATCCTCATCGACCCATCCTTCTTCTTTACAAACAATACTGGTGCACCCCAGGGCGAGACACTAGGTCTAATAAAGCTCTTATATATCAAATATTGCAACTGCTCCTTCAATTCTTTCAACTTTGGTGGGGCCAAGCAGTACGGGGGAACAGAAATGGGCTGAGTGCCCATAGCAAAATAAATGCAAAAGTCAATATCCCTGTCGGATGCCATCCCTGACAGGTCTGCAGGAAATACCTCTGGGAACTCCCGAACAACTGTCACAGAATCCATGGAAGGAACCTCCGCACTAGAGTCACGAACATAGGTCAAATAAGCCAAACACCCCTTCTTGACCATATGTCGAACCTTCATATAAGAGATAACCCTACCGGTAGAATGACCAGGAGTCCCTCTCCACTCTAATCGAGGCAACCGCGGCAATGCTAAGGTCACGATCTTGGCGTAACAGTCCAATATAGTATGATAAGGTGACAGTCAATCCATCCCCAAAATAACATCGTAATCAACCATATCGAGAAGTAGGAGATCTATGCTAGTCTCAAGACCCCCAATAATAACCACACACGAATGATAGACACGATCTACAATAATGGAATCCCCTATCGGTGTGGACACATACGCGGGAGCACTCAAAGAATCATGAGTCACAACCAAATATGAAGCAAAATAAGACGACACATAGTAGTATGTAGACCCTGGATCAAATAGAACTGAAGCATCTCTACTGCAAATTGAAACAGTACCTATGATAACAGCATCGGCTGACTCAGCCTCAGGCTTGGCTGGGAAAGCATAGCATTAGCGTTGGGGCCCACCACTCTAAACCATATCTTTGGGATGGCCTCCTGCTAGTTGGCCTCTAACTCTAGCATTCATTCCTCCACCTCTAACGGCCTGGACTCCACCTCTAGCGGCCTGACCTCTACCTCTGACTCCCTGACCCCTACCTCTAGCTGGCAGAGCGGGCGGTGCTGGAATCATTGCACGAGAACCCTGTTGCTACGACTAAACACCCACTAATCTCAGACAGGTCCTCCGTATATGCCCATATTTACCACACTCGAAACATCTATTCTAATACTGTGGCTGTGAAAAATGAGACTGACCCTGACGGGCCAACTGACCACGATAATAACTCTGAAGAGGAGGTGTTCTAATAGGAGCTGGCTGCCCAGAAGGAGGTATATAAGGACACGACTGCCTGAAGCTCCAAGGGATGTCTGAACTACTGAATATAACGGCCTGGAAGGATGGCTCCTACCAAAATTACTTCGACCTCCATATGAGGCCCCACTAAATCCACCGGAGTGACGTGGCCTCTTGTCAGGCCCCTAACTAGTCCCCTGAGCTAGAACCATCTCAACTTTCTGTCCCCGTTGGCTGCATCTTAGAAAGAAATCTCACTTCAGCTCAAGGCGCTCTAACTGCCTCCAATAGTCCTCTCTTTGAGTGATAGGAAGACACTTCTCCAAAAATAGCCGAGAGAACTGGTCCCAAGTAAGAGCCAACGACCCAGCTAGTCTTGCTAAACAAAAATCCCTCCGCCATTTCTTGGTGAAACCTGACAAACAAAAGGCAGCAAAGTCAACCCTATTGGTCTCCACTATCCCCATGTTCCATAATACCTCGTGATAACTGTCCATATAGCCCTGGGGATCCTCTGAAGGTGTACCGGAACTACCCTAACTGGCTGAGCTGCTGGAGTCAAAAACTGGGGAGCCATCTGCTCCGGAGTGTGAGTAGTGGGAGTCTGGGTTCCTCCCCCAGCCCGAGAGACGGCTGGTGCTACAATAAATGTGTCGGCCTGAGCAACACTCTCCATAAGGCCCACTAGACAGACCAAAGCATCCTAAAGTACCGAGGTGGCGATGAACCCCTCTAGAACCTGAGCTGGCCTTGCTGGAACAGTCTGGGCTGGAGCCTCCTCATTAAACTCTACCCGAGGCTCCGCGCTGGTGCTGCTGCTTGAGCCCTGGTCTGAGCCCTGCCCCTACCTCATCCTCTAGCACGACCTTGGCCTCGTCCTCTGCCCCTCGTAGAAGTTGCCACTGGAGGCTCTGGCTGCTGCTCAGCTGAAGAAGCGGTAAATGTTCTCCCCATCTGTGATGGAACAAGAGTAGAGAGTTCAATTAGCATTAAGAGATAAAATAGCACGACGGAGAAGAATAGAAGTGAAATTGTTCCTAAACTCGGTAGACTATAGGGATAAGCACATATGTATTCGTACCGATCCCTTAGACTCTACCTAGCTTGTTCGTAAATTGTGAGACCGAGGCAATCTAATGCTTTGATACCAACTTGTCACGATGAGGAATTCCCACCCTCGGGACCGTGATGATGCCTAACATCACACTTTCTAGGCAAGCAAATGTTAGAGTGTTATTAATTAGTTTTCTTTACCTTTCAATGATTACGAGTAAACAACTTAAACAAGCAAAAATAATTGCAGAAGTAAGTAAAGAGTCTCATTGCATATATATATATATCAATATTTTATCTACCATTACTCAGAATTCGGTGTCACAACTCACGAACATTCTAGAATTTCTACAAACACTGATCTGAAGGAAATTACAACTGTTTCGAAAGAAAAGAAAACAAGAATTTAGAAACAAAGGAGGGGACGTCAGGGACTACAGATGCCAGCAGGACTACCTTGGGTCTCCTAGATGAAATGTCTGCAACTGACCTCTCGATCAGCTACTACTAGCTCCAAAATCTGCACAGAAAGTGCAGAGTGCAGTATTAGTACAACCGACCCCATGTACTAGTAAGTGCCTAGCCTAACCTCGACGAGGTAGTGACGAGCCTACGGTGGGGCAGTTACAATATAATCTGCATACAATGCATAATAAAATGAAAAGAAGAACGGAACAAAGTGAAAGAGTAACTTGCAAGGAAAGAATTCAAAACTCCGGTATCTCATCAGTACTCAGTTCTAATCAATCCTTAAGTGTAAAGCCAAATTACAGAATAACTTGCATAGTAGAGGAGAGATACATAAACACATAAACTGATGTGGCGCACATCCCGATCCCACCATATAATCAATATTAATATGAATATTCACCTTTATTACTCCGTTTCAATCAACCATTATTCCTCATGTTGCGGCGTGCAACCTGATCCTACCATACAATTGTAATTACATACCACGCTTATTACTCCTGTTGCGGTGTGCACCCCGATCCCACCAAATAATAGCATTTCACCCTTATTACTCCTCAATATACCACCATTATTCCTCCTGTTGCGGTGCGCAACTCGATCCCACCATATAAGTACTAATCACACAATAAAATCAGGAATTTCACAATTTAGCTCAAAGCTCTCCATAATATTTATGCCTCAAACCAAAACAAACAGAAAGCCACACAATTATGAAACTTCACTCAATTAATACTACACAATGAGACCAACCCAAAATGTACCATAAAACACTAATAAACCAAACTAAATCAATAATGTGGTACAATGAACTACGGGATAGCTAATACCTTCAATAAAGAAAATAACATATAATAAGTAGCAATTAAACATGGAACACTAATAAACATGTAGCAGTTAAGACAGGAAGACAATATATCAAGAACGGAGAAAGAAAGCAGGAAAAACAGATAATTTGGCGGCGCATAGGTACTCGTCACCTCGCCTATACACAACACATATGGATTTTTACATAGCAATTAAGTCGGGAATCCCTAATCCCTCAAGTCAAAGTTAGACACAACACTTACCTCAATCTGCGTCCAACTGAACGCTCAATTACCACTTTTCTTCTAGTTTCCATCTCCGAACTACTCGTATCTAGTAATAATTAACTTAACAATATCAATTATCGCTAATTAAATCAATTCCAATACATAATTATAAATTTCCCTACGTTTCTCCGAAAAAGTCAAAACTGACCCCGGGTCCGGTTGGTCAAAACTCGAAATTTGGATCAAAACCCGATTATCCATTCATCCTCGAGCCCGGATATGCAATTGGTTTTGTAATCCGTCTCAATTTGAGGTCTAAATACCTAAATTTCGAAAAC
Source organism: Nicotiana glauca (assembly GCA_026770625.1). NCBI lineage: Eukaryota > Viridiplantae > Streptophyta > Magnoliopsida > Solanales > Solanaceae > Nicotiana > Nicotiana glauca. The sequence goes on from MU743312.1 coordinate 206,803, forward strand.
CCTAGTTTCTACCCAAAAATTTTAATTCCACTATGAAAATCCTAGATTCTAGGTTGAAGTCTTGTTAAAAGAAGTGAAAGATTGAAAGAAATGAGTTAAGGATCACTTACCTATTATTTGGGAAAGAAATGGTCTTTGGAAAATCACCTCTTGAGGTTTAGGTTTTGAAAATTTGGAAAATGAATAAAAAATCCCGTCTAAATTCCTTTTACACAGCTGCAGATGTTGCGACCTAAAGTTTGCAAATGCAAAGGAACTATAGCAATATTGAAGCCCTTCACAATCCTACCGCCTTTGCAAATGCGAGGAAAGTGTCGCACTTACGATCACTGAACCTCGCAAATGCGAGTAAAATATTGCATCTGCGATCCTTTCCCCTCCCAGACTCCCTTCGCAATTGCAAAGGTAACCTCGCAAATGCGAGAAGTATTGGCCGAGCTTTTCTTCGCATATCCGCTGAAAGCCTCGCAAATGCGGAACATACCGGGTTCGCAATTGCGATGCCTGATCTCGCAAATGCGAGATCATAGGCCTGCAACAGGTTCAATTATACCAACAAAATTTTCTAAGTTCAAAACACCCCATAGCCAACCCGAAACTCACCCGAGCCCTCGGGGCTCCAAACCAATGCATACAAGTCTTAAAACATCATACGAACTTGCTCGTGTGATCAAATCACCAAAATAACATCTAGAACTATGAATTTAATACCAAAACACATGAGATTCTTAGGAACACTTGAAATTTCTCTTTTCTCAATGGGATGCCCGAATCACATCAAATCAACTCCGATTTTTAGCAAATTTCACAGACATAACTTTAATATTATTTTAAACCTGTGCGGGCCTCAGAACCAAAATACGGGCCCAATACGAATAAGATCAATTATTAATCAAATTCTTTAAATCATTAGATTTTCAGGCTTACAATTTTCAAAAAATTTATTACTCAGTCTAGGCTCCTCCGAATCTGATTCCGAGCATACACCCAGGTCTCTTATTTTACTACGGACCCACCGAGACCGCCAAAATACGGGTTCGTATCCGTTTACTCAAAATGTTGACCGAAGTCAACTAAAATTTAACTTTTTAGGCCAAAAATTATTATTATCAATTTTTCACATAAAAGCTTTTTGAAAATATGCTCAGATTGCGTGCGCAAATCGAGGAGGAATAAAATAAGATTTTGAAGGCCTCAGAACCGCAATCGAGTTCTAAAACATAAAATGACCCTTTGGGTCATCACAAAATAATATAATTTAATTCTAGTATAACATACTGGAATTTTAGTATAATATACTAGAGTTCTAGTATAATACACAAGCATAATATACTGGAGATTGGAGCACTGGTGCTCTGATCTCCATCTCCAGTATATTATACTGGAACATTTCGCGTGTTGGAGTTCCAGCATAATATGCTGCAAGTTCATACACAGGTGCACTGATCTCAAGTATATTATGCTGGAACTTTCCGTGTTGCAGCAAAATAGTGGTTATTTTTCAATGAATTTGCAAATGTTCGCTATTTTTAAATGACTAGTCCGAAATCTGGCAAGCCCGTGCTATTTTAAGTTCAATATAGTATAGGTATAGATTAAATTTTAGTCAAGTTATCTTTTCTTTTCCATCATTTTTTTGATTTCTCACCAGGTATTTGGAATCTACATTGGGGCCCGACTAATTTGGATTCGCGCCGGAAAATCTCACATTGGGGGATAAAGCGCTCCCTAACAAAAGCGACTCCATATCTGGGGGCTTTTCTTTTCCGTCGTTGAATGATGGGCAATATAGTTCTTTTTGCCAAAAAAAGTTCACTACGTAGAAAAATTATCATCTTTCCGATATAAGCGCTATGAAATAAATATTTCCGTGAAACCCAAAAAAAAAAATCTTATTGCTACTAAACAACTAACTAACAATGAAGTAATAAATAAATAAATAATTAAAAAAAAGGAACTAACAATGTCATGGAATTGAGAAAAAATTAAGAATTGATAATTACATGTAAATAAAGAAGAAGCATTCTCAATTCTGAGATTACAGAATAGTCCACACAATTTATTCCAATGGTTATTTAAAAGGATACCCTCTAGCACTGAGCTTGATTTTTGCTCCTCTTAACTCTCAAATAATACAAACGTTTAAATTAAGTTTGATGGAATCATTTTTGTTTCTTTTCCTCATCTTATAAAATAAAATAAAAAAGAAGTCTCGTCAACGACGACTATACGTACTATATATTGCCACTTGAGGAATTGGTCTTTCTCCGTCACAAATTCTCAATGGTGGGGCTTGCAAGTTGTTGTATCTTATAAATAAATTTGAACATTCGAAGGTTTCACTCTCTGTAACTAATTATATTATATGTGCGAATAAAGTCTCACATTATTAATTAAAAAGATTGGAAACCTACATATAAAATATATAAATTTTTGAATTGTGTGGGGTCTTTTAGAAAAAATCATATGGGCTTGGTCCAAAGCAAATAATATCGGGAGAAATTATAAAATAGTCAGATTTACAAGTGGTCATTCAAAAATAGCCAGAGTTTCAAAAGTCATCGAAATTTAGTCACTTTTCATGTAAAGATAAATCTGAACGAAAATACTATTCAAAATCCGAAAAATACTCCAGCATAATATATTGGAATTCCAGTATAATATACCGGAACTCCAGTATATACTGTTGGAACTCCATCATAATATACTAGGATTCCAGTATAATGTTCCAGTATATTGTACCAGAGCCAGCAAAGTACCGATCCAGCATAATATGCTGGAAGTTCATACAAAGGTGCATTGAACTCCAGTATATGATGATGGACCGGTCTCTGTTACAGCAAAATAGTGGCTATTTTTCAATGACTTGGCAAACACTGGCTACTTTTGAATGACCAATCCGAAAACTGGCTAGCCCGTACTATTTTAACGATAATATCACATCATGTTAAGAGTATCTTTGGGCTGGTTGAGCCCAACACAATTTGTATCAGAGCCCAGGTTTAGGGGGACGAGAATGATGATGGCAGAATGATGGTAGTTTAGAGACGCACACACCAAGAGAATCTAGTTGTGAGCTTCGATTATCATAAATATTCTAACAATATGGGTGACACACAATGAATCTCAAAAATTAATCCTGAAAAGATTGGAGCTAAAAATATAATACTCAAGCTCAATTCAACCTGCCATGGCAGAATTGGGAGCTTCTAGATTGTAACGTAAGAAATGAAGAAGAAGGAGAATGAAGAGCTCAACTACTTCATTGATATTGTTCGAGTATATATATATAATGTATTGTAAATGTATAGCTGGCACATCTACAAAAATAACAGCTGTATCTAACCTCCACTAACTACTAACTATAACTAATTACACGTGTAAAAGAAAAATAAAGGGAAAGGAAGAAAGAAGAAATATAAATATCTCAATACCCCTCTCCCCCCTAAAGTTGGCAGTGGTGAAAACACAGCCAACTTGGCTAAGACACCTGAGTGTTTGATTCCTGTTAGAGCTTTGGTAAGAATGTCTGCAAGTTGTTGATCAGTTGTAATGTGATAGAGTGAAATGAGACCTTCTTGCAACTGATTCCTCACAAAATGGAAGTCGACCTCTATGTGTTTGGTACACTCGTGGAACACAGGATTCTTTGCTATATGCAATGCTGACAAACTATCACAAAAAACTGGAATAGGATGTATAGAAGAGATGTTCAATTCAGCTAAAAGTCTACTCAACCACACTAATTCTCCAACCAATTTCCTAAGGGATCTATATTCTGCTTCTGCAGAAGATAAGGAAACAACCTCTTGTTTCTTGGATTTCCAGCTAAGAGGACTATTTCCCAATAGAACAATGTATCCACTTACAGATCTCCTTGTATCTGGACATGAAGCCCAATCTGAATCACAAAAACCTTTAACAGTCCAGTCATCAGATTTGGACATTAAGATTCCCAAAGTAGGATCCCTCTTAAGATACCTCAGTAGATGATATGCAGCTTTTAAATGAGGCTCTCTAGGATCCTGCATGAATTGGCTGAGATGTTGAACTCCAAAAGCTATATCCAGTCTGGTATTTGTAAGAAAATTCAGCTTCCCTATTAGTTTTCTGTAAAATGTTGGATCATCTAGAGGCTTGCCCTCTTTGGCTTTGAGTTTTTCATTGGGATCAAGTGGTGAACTGAAAGCAGAGTACTCCAAGCAATTGTATTCTTTCAATAGATCTAAAACAAATTTTCTTTGAGAAATAATCACACCATCAGATTTGTATAACACTTCCAAGCCCAAGAAATAGTGCAGAATGCCAAGATCTTTTATCTTGAAGTTATCATGAAGAAAAGTTTTCAATTGTAGTATTTCCTTCATATCTATTCCTGTAACCAAAATATCATCTACATAGACTGCAACATAAACTGTTAGATCTCCATGTTGTTTGTGAAACAATGAATAATCATTTAGTGAATGCTTGTAACCTTTAGAGTATAAGGCTTCAGTTAGTTTTTCATACCACTGTCTGCTGGCTTGTTTAAGTCCATACAAGGACTTATTTAACTTGCAAACTAATGATTTATCTTCTACCATAAGACCTGGTGGAATCTGCATATATACATCTTCATGTATATCTCCATGAAGAAAGGCATTGTTAACATCTAGCTGAAACATTGTCCAACCATGCTTTACTGCTACTGCAATCAATGTTCTTACTGTGGTCATTTTCACCACAGGAGAGAATGTCTCTGTGAAGTCTACACCTTCCTGTTGAGTATAACCTTTTACAACTAGTCTAGCCTTGTATCTTTCTATTGTGCCATCACACTTATGTTTTATCTTGTAAACCCATCTGCAGCCTATTGCCTTTTTATCAGAAGGAAGAGGTACTAAATGCCATGTGTTATTGGCATAAAGAGCCTCAAACTCTTGAATCATAGCAGCCTGCCAAGCAGGATTGACAGCAGCTTCCTCAAAAGAAGATGGTTCACTAACAATACAAACATTATTCACCAAAAATTGACTACTAAGATTCATTGATTCATGAGCTATGTGGTGACACTTAGAAAATAAAGAGTGTAGAGAAAAAGAGGAATTTTCATTTGTGTTAGTTATCTTGTGAACATAGTCTTTTAGATAGACTGGAGTTTTGTGTTCCCTTTGTGACCTTCGTAAGAGAGTGGGAGGATGATATACTGGTGAAGGAATAATGGGTGAAGGTGGATGATGTGATGAAGATTGTACAGGTGTATCAGAAAGAGAAGTTGAAGGAGAAGAATGTGGAGAAAATGGATTAGAAGTAGAAAGATGTGGAGAATGTGGAGTAGACACTGGATCACTTGAGATAGATGAATCCATATGTAAAATATCAGAATGCCTTCCAGTAACAACATTGTGCTCAATAGGTTCCACAGGAGAAGAGTTGTCAAAAAAAGTAGGAAGTGATTCAGACTTAGAATAAATGTCAAAAGGAAAGATGAACTCATAAAACACAACATCTCTGTTGATGTGTATTTTTCTTGTTGCCAGGTTCAAAACTTTGTAACCTTTTACACCAAAAGGGTATCCCAGAAAAACATGTGGAGTGGACCTTGGCTCAAACTTGTTTAGATGAACTTTGGGTGTTGTAGTGAAACATAAGCAACCAAAGCTTTTCAACTGTGTATAATCTGGTTGCTTTCCATACAGTGCTTCAAATGGAGACTTGTTTTGAAGATGTGTAGTGGGTAATCTGTTCACAATATGAGTTGCTGTTAAAACACATTCCCCCCAGTATTTTAGAGGTAATTTGGACTGAAAAAGTAATGCTCTAGCTGTTTCAAGAAGGTATCTATGTTTCCTCTCTACCACTCCATTTTGTTGTAGTGTGTAATGACAAGTTATTTGGTGTACAATACCTTTTGACCGAAAGAAAGTATTGGTTTCTTGGTTATTGAATTCCAGACCATTATCAGACCTGATGTTTTGGACTGTGGTTTTGAATTGGTTTTCAATAAGGGATATAAAGGCTTTAATTGCTTGTAATGCATTGCTTTTGCATGTTAAAAGTTGAGTCCAAGTAGCTCTGCTAAAATCATCTACTATGGTAAAGAAATATCTGTACTTATCATGAGTATATTCATGATAGGGTCCCCATAAATCCACATGAAGCAGTTCAAAACATTTGGAGGAAATATTTGTTTTCTGAGGAAAAGGAAGCCTTGTTTGTCTGGCCATAGGACAGATTGTACATAAGAAAGGTTGTTTTTGAGAAAAATCAGCAGGAATATTAGAAATATGTTTCATTTTTGCAAATGGCACATGCCCAAGTCTATTATGCCACAATACATCAATAGTGTTAAAAGAACATGATCCAGATTCAGATACTCCACCATTCAAAGTAGTAGTACAAGAAGTAGGAATATTTTGCACCTGATTCACAATTGGTTTATCTATAAAAGAAGGCAGAAAACCATGAGGATTATTCAAAAAAGAACTGTTTACATCACAAGAATGGTTAAGAATCACAGAATGATTGTTGTCTCTCAGGCACTTTGAACAAAGCAGATATAAGCCATTCTTCACCTTACCAATCTCCAGAGGCCTCTTCACTGAAGGGGCCATCAGTGAAAGATGTCATTCCCTTAAGATGTTTGGTTAACCAATAGACAGACACTAGGTTAAACTTAAAAGATGGGACAAGGAGGACTTTTTGTAACACTGTCTTTGGTGTAAGAACCACATCACCAATTTTAGACACTTTGACTTTATAGCCATTAGGTAAGACTACTAGAAGAGGATAGGGTAGAAACTGAATATTGGACAATAAGGTTTCATTAAAAGTCATATGATTGGAAGCCCCTGAATCTAGTATCCATGTATCAGTTTTGGACTCAAAACATTTGCAAGCAAGTTTACCAAAATCAATAGAGGAGGTGCACACTATCATACCTGCAAAGTTGACAGCATTGACATTAGATGAATAAGAGTTTCCTGATGTTTTCCCTGCATCTCCATTCCTCTCATGAAATTGTTGAAGTATGTTTACCAATTGCCCATATTGTTCTTGAGTAAGACTCATATTCTTATTATCATCTTGTGTCTTAATCTCAGATTCTTCACCAGCAGCAACATCATTTGCAATTCCCCTCACGTTTGCAACTATCCTTTTCCCTTTGTTATTATATCTAGAACCTTGGCCTTAATCATAATTGCGGTTGTTGAAAGATTGTCTAGGAGAAAAATTCTGAGTAGAGTAGTTCTGTGGATAACCATGTAACTTGTAACACCTTTCCTTATTATGTCCTGGCCTTTTGCAATAGTCACATATGATTCTTCCTCTAGCTATACCACGATTGTTATTATCTGTTGAGAAATTTGTCCTAAAAGGACTCTGCCCAGAAGTGCTTACATTCAGTGAGGTTGAGTCAACAATCAAGTGATTATTTGGCTTGATTTCTCTTTGTTTTTCATCTTGAACTAAGAGTGAAAAAGCTTGTGCTAAGTTGGGCAATGGATTCATCATAAGTATACTCCCTCGAACCACAGTATATATCTCATTTAACCCCATAAGAAATTGTATTAACTTTCTATCCTGTTCAGCCTTATACATACTTTCTTTTGCTCCACAATTACAAATGCAATTACATTGATTTTTTTTACTCAAAGTAGCAAGTTCTTCCCAGAGTTTCTTCAATTTAGTGTAATAGGTAGTAATGTCAAGAGTACCTTGAGAGAGATCATTAATTTCCTTCTGAATCTGATACAACCTAGCTCCATTTGTCTGTTCATATCTATCCTCTAGTTCCTTCCAAAGTTCAACAGAATCACTAGCATATTCCACACTATCTGCAATTTCCTTAGAAAGTGAGTTCAAAATCCAGGATGTCACCATATTATCACACCGCTCCCATTGTCGAAATTGTGGTGATGAAATATCAGGTTGTTTGCATTCTCCGCTTATAAATCCTAGCTTATTTTTCACAGATAAGCCTCTCAATACACTTCTCCTCCAAGATCTATAACCTATTCCATCAAATGCAGTTGAAACTAGCATAGCACCTGAATTATCAGATGGATGAAGATACAGAGGATCACTAGGATCGATTCCGGTACCCATCGGAGTGACATTTGTAGCAGTTTCGACACCGGTCGAATCACCTTGGTCGGTTACAGCCATAACAAAACAATTTGAGAAGAAAATTGAATGAATTTCAGCTTTTAGTCGTTAAGAACTCAACAATTTGGTCGAAACAAAGAGAGAAACATATCTGACCTAAAATCAGTTAAAAATCGAAAAACTGAATAGATGAAATAGGAATGGAGAAACCAGATCTAACCACGAGATCTACCTCGCTCTGATACCATGAAAAGATTGAAGCTAAAAATATAATACTCAAGCTCAATTCAACCTGCCATGGCAGAATTGGGAGCTTATAGATTGTAACGTAAGAAATGAAGAAGAAGGAGGATGAAGAGCTCAACTACTTCATTGATATTGTTCGAGTATATATTTACAATGTATTGTAAATGTGCAGCTGGCACATCTACAAAAATAACAGCTGTATCTAACCTCCACTAACTACTAACTATAACTAATTACACGTGTAAAAGAAAAATAAAGGGAAAGGAAGAAAGAAGAAATATAAATATCTCAATAGATCCTGGATCATGGTAATAGACCACGTGGAATGGTTCAAGGGAGAGACCCGTGAATTGTGGTAGCGGGCCACGTGAAATTTAGTTCGAGGGAAAGATTATTAGGTGTGCAAACAAAGTCCTACATAGGAAGTTGAAAAGATAGGAGTCTATATATAAAGTATAGAGATCTAGTGAAGTCTTTTGAAGAAAATCATACAAGCATATCTACATGCTGGTCGAGCCCAACAAATTACTTCATACTATGATTACATTATTGCGTATTCAGAGATGTCAACACATTTTGTCTACTATAAGATCTTTGGTCACAATAAATAATTGTTTGGTATCATTCGTGGAGAAGCCACTGGAAATTCTTCAAAAATGTTTAATTAGGAAGAAGACTAGAAACACATCAAAAGGGGAAGTTGGTAATGGCAATTTCCATTCATTTTGTTGGTTGGTTTTTTTTGGGGGGGGGAGGTGTTGGGGGTGTTCACTCTTCATTCATGAATTTGGGCAAGCACTTTGTTTTCGTTATGGTATTTTACTTTTAAATAAACTAGTATAACAACCCGCGCGATGCGCGAATTTGATAGAATATTAATCTAATAAAATTATGATCTAATAAATATTAGTTGTATTTTATTATTTAATATAGTGTGCAGAAATATAATACAATCAATAAAAATTTAAAAAATACAAATCATATAGTAATCAAATAAATTGGTTGATCCTTTTTATTTTTATTATTGAATTAGCAAGTACTTAGTATTATTAATACTTTTCTTGAGTATTATTTATTTATATTTTATTTTTTAATTAATTCAAAATGTAAATATCATAACATTATCTCTATCCCCCTCTTTTCATACATTCCTTTCTACTGTCATACTTATTTGATTAGTTTT
>MU743312.1:217238-236368 GCA_026770625.1 Nicotiana glauca
ATATATATATATATATATATATATATATATATATATATATATATATATATATATATATATATATATAGAGAGAGAGAGAGAGAGAGAGAGAGAGAGACTACTATATTAGAAAGAAATCACTCCTCAATTTAAATTGCCAATTTTTATTTCTTTATTTCTAATTTTAATTTTAAAACTTCAAATTGAAACTATAGCCCAATTTGAATTGGCAAATTTTTATTTCTTTATTTTATTTTTTTATTTTAAAATAATTTTAAAATTCTAAATTGAAATTATTCCCCAACTTGAATAGGTAGTTTTTTAATTAATATTTTTGTTTTTTATTGTAGCTAATTTAATTTGTTTATTTTAAAATAACTTTAAAACACAAACAATAAACTACTCCCATATTTGAATAGGTAGTTATTTTTTTTTTATATTTTCGTTTTTTAATATAGCTAAATATAATATATTTATTAATTCAAAAAGAGTATCTAATTAATTCAAAATTTAAAAAAGTTTTTTAGTTAAAAGGTAGTTTTTTTGTCTTAACAATGCCACTTGGCTTTTTGTGGTTATACCACTTGTCTTAATAATATGCGTTTTGCTCTCCTTTTATTATATATAGATTTTTTATTTTAAAATAATTTTAAAATTCTAAATTGAAACTATTCCCCAACTTAAATAGGTAGTTTTTAATTAATATTTTCGTTTTTTATTGAAGCTAATTTAATTTTTTTTTTAATTTTAAAATAACTTTAAAACACCAACTATAAACCACTCCCCAATTTGAATAGATAGTTATTTTTTTAATATATTTTTGTTTTTTAATATAGCTAATTATAATATATTTATATTTATTAATTCAAAAAGAGTATCTAATTAATTCAAACTTTAAAAAAGTTTTTAGTTAAAAGGTAATTTTTTTTGTCTTAACAATGACACTTGGCTTTTTGTGGTTATGCCACTTGTCTTAATAATATGCTTTTGCCTCTTCTTTTATTATATATAGATTTTTATTTCTTTATTTTATTTTTTTATTTTAAAATAATTTTAAAATTCTAAATTAAAATTATTCCCCAACTTGAATAGGTAGTTTTTTAATTAATATTTTCGTTTTTTTATTGTAGCTAATTTATTTTTGTTTTTTTTAAAATAACTTTAAAATACAAACAATAAACTACTCCCATATTTGAATAGGTAGTTATTTTTTTTTTATATTTTCGTTTTTTAATATAGCTAATTATAATATATTTATTAATTCAAAAAGAGTATCTAATTAATTCAAAATTTAAAAAAGTTTTTTAGTTAAAAGGTAATTTTTTTGTCTTAACAATGCCACTTGGCTTTTTGTGGTTATACCACTTGTCTTAATAATATACGTTTTGCTCTCCTTTTATTATATATAGATTTTTTATTTTAAAATAATTTTAAAATTCTAAATTGAAACTATTCCCCAACTTGAATAGGTAGTTTTTAATTAATATTTTCGTTTTTTATTGAAGCTAATTTAATTTTTTTATTTTTTTTATTTTAAAATAACTTTAAAACACAACTATAAACCACTCCCCAATTTGAATAGGTAGTTATTTTTTTATATATTTTTTATTTTTTAATATAGCTAATTATAATATATTTATATATATTAATTCGAAAAGAGTATCTAATTAATTCAAAATTTAAAAAAGTTTTTTAGTTAAAAGATAGTTTTTTTTGTCTTAACAATGCCACTTGGCTTTTTGTGGTTATGCCACTTGTCTTAATAATATGCTTTTGCCTCTCCTTTTATTATATATAGATTTTTATTTCTTTATTTTATTTTTTTATTTTAAAATAATTTTAAAATTTTAAATTGAAATTATTCCCCAACTTGAATAGGTAGTTTTTTAATTATATTTTCGTTTTTTATTGTAGCTAATTTAATTTTTTTTATTTTAAAATAACTTTAAAACACAAACAATAAACTACTCCCATATTTGAATAGGTAGTTATTTTTTTTTATATTTTCGTTTTTTAATATAGCTAAATATAATATATTTATTAATTCAAAAAGAGTATCTAATTAATTCAAAATTTAAAAAAGTTTTTTAGTTAAAAGGTAGTTTTTTTGTCTTAATAATGCCACTTGGCTTTTTGTGGTTATACCACTTGTCTTAATAATATACGTTTTGCTCTCCTTTTATTATATATAGATTTTTTATTTTAAAATAATTTTAAAATTCTAAATTGAAACTATTCCCCAACTTGAATAGGTAGTTTTTAATTAATATTTTCGTTTTTTATTGAAGCTAATTTAATTTTTTTTATTTTTTTATTTTAAAATAACTTTAAAACACAACTATAAACCACTCCCCAATTTGAATAGGTAGTTAATTTTTTTATATATTTTTTGTTTTTTAATATAGCTAATTATAATATATTTATATTTATTAATTCGAAAAGAGTATCTAATTAATTCAAAATTTAAAAAAGTTTTTTAGTTAAAAGGTAGTTTTTTTGGTCTTAACAATGCCACTTGGCTTTTTGTGGTTATGCCACTTGTCTTAATAATATGCTTTTGCCTCTCCTTTTATTATATATAGATTTTTATTTCTTTATTTTATTTTTTTATTTTAAAATTCTAAATTGAAATTATTCCCCAACTTGAATAGGTAGTTTTTTAATTAATATTTTCGTTTTTTATTGTAGCTAATTTAATTTTTTTTTATTTTAAAATAACTTTAAAACACAAACAATAAACTACTCCCATATTTGAATAGGTAGTTATTTTTTTTTTATATTTTCGTTTTTTAATATAGCTGAATATAATATATTTATTAATTCAAAAAGAGTATCTAATTAATTCAAAATTTTAAAAAGTTTTTTAGTTAAAAGGTAGTTTTTTTGGTCTTAACAATGCCACTTGGCTTTTTGTGGTTATACCACTTGTCTTAATAATATGCGTTTTGCTCTCCTTTTATTATATATAAATTTTTTATTTTAAAATAATTTTAAAATTCTAAATTGAAACTATTCCCCAACTTGAATAGGTAGTTTTTAATTAATATTTTCCTTTTTTATTGAAGCTAATTTAATTTTTTTTATTTTTTTATTTTAAAATAACTTTAAAACACCAACTATAAACCACTCCCCAATTTGAATAGGTAGTTATTTTTTTTTTTATATATATTTTCGTTTTTTAATATAGCTAATTATAATATTTTTATATTTATTAATTCAAAAGAGTATCTAATTAATTCAAAATTTAAAAAAAAATTTAGTTAAAAGGTAGTTTTTTTTGTCTTAACAATGCCACTTGGCTTTTTGTGGTTATGCCACTTGTCTTAATAATATGCTTTTGCCTCTCCTTTTATTATATATAGATAATAGTAGAGGGAAAAATATTCAAGTGTTTTCAGTTTATATAGTTTGACAGCATAAATTATTTTTAAACTATCATTGTAATTTAATATATTATCGCCTTAATTTTCAAGTTACTAGTTCCACTTAGTATGGACAGTTACACGTAATTATCTTTTATGCGACCAGATAATATATAATGTATAAACATTAAATTTTCACTAATTTTTCCTATTTTCTTCTTCTCACCCTCTTCTATGTCATTATTAGCTATTGATGATAGTGATATGAAACTCTCAATTTTAGGTCTTAACTTTGTTCTTCAAGATAATTAAATACACAGAATTATGAAATCATTTTTCTCTTAATCTGAAATTGTGTGCTTGGCTTATTGAAGTTTGTCCTAATCCAATAGTGGCAAATACTTATCAACTACTCCCTATTGATATTGATATTTATCCCCTATGAATTATCCGCTCATTCTTTGACAGGCACGCGGTTTTTGTTTCTTCCACTGTTTAGGAGCTTACAATTTGATATGAAATAAAGAATTAGAAAATTTATATGTAAAGATTAACATGATTTACCCAAATGATGACTAATAATACAATTAAGATAATATCTCTTAGCATATGAGATAGTATTAATTAGTTCAATACTGATTGATTGGCATTAGTGGATCAGTTGAATGTTGATGATGAGTATATTCTTGTGGCCCCTTATGTTTTTTATGTCTATGCTTATCCTTGTGCTTTAATTTCATATTCACTTAGTAATGACTAAAGAAGAGGAAGAAGATAAAAGAAAAAATAAATTTATGATATTCTATTTTTCTATTACTAATTGTGATAGTCTGATCTCACAAGAGAATTCAAGTCGTTGGACACTTAGCTCCGGTTTGGTCTTAACTTTTTATTTTTTTAATCAAAAATATATGTAAAACTATTTGGTTATAATAACAGACCAGTTTTTGGATTGTTTTGAAGATGATTTTTGAAAATAATATCTAACTGTTGATTAACGCAAATATTAAGTTAAGAATTCAAATAGTTGTGAAAAGAAATGAACTTCTTTCTCAAAGCAAGATTTGGTTGAGAAATATATTTTTGACCTAAGCGTTAACGATCTTGAGTTAGCAAAAAGTTTTCAAATAATAGTTTCCTCCTGCTATTTTTTACACTCCAAACTTAACCTAAAAAGTTAACAAATTAAGAAAATAAATTATATTCTGAAAATTGTATATTTTCCATAAGTAATTTTCGTTATACCTAAAGTACCAAACACAAAAGCAATTTCATAATGAAGGGATGGTCATGTGCCTCACTTCGAAACTTCCCATGCATTTTGCTTTTCCCATTTTTAGGGAGAGGGAATGGAGGAAACCTTTTAACAGTGGGAATAAATAGCAAAAATGGAAGAAGACAAAAAAAGACAAGAAGGAATAATGAATAAAGCAACAAATTATGGTGAAACTTCCCTTTCCTTTTAAAATAACGATCGAAAAAGCTTTGTTACAACTTAGCAGAATGAGTGTTTGGCAATACTGTGTCACTATCAGCTCTATACTTTTTATGGAATCAAGTAATGTTTTATCTTAGAAGGAAAGTTTTGGAGAAACGATAAATTTGCCTCTGTATGAGTTAAATGTCATGAGTTCGAGCCATAGCTAGTATGTAGGTTGCCTACATCATGTCGCATTGGGGTGCGGCCCTTCTCCAGACCTTGCAACAACAACAATTCAGTAAAATCTCACAAGTGGGGTCTGAGGAGGGTAGTATGTACGCAGACCTTACCCCTACACTATAGAAGTTGAGCACTTATTTCTGTAAGATCCTCGGCTCAAAAAGACAAAAAGAGATAATAAATCCGTAACCGCAACAGAAGCCAGAATAATACTAGCATCGCAAGAACCCAACCTTGCATGAACGTGAAATACTTCTGATGATCCTTTGTTGATGTTTATCTTCTTAAAGCTCAATGACGTTCTATTTAGGAGTTATTTGGAAAAACCTACTCCATTTGTTTCAAATATTTGATAAACTAAACATATTTATGATGTATTCTGTCACGCCCCGAACCTGGGCCTCCATGTAATACGCTACTCGGTGCCTACTACATGTGACCGAGTGAACCAACTGGTTGGCTGAATCAACATGTGATATCATAACATACTGAATGCGGAAGATAACTAACACATATTGATATACTGACAGTCTAAATAATATAAATCAAATGGGGAAACACTAATATAGGCCTGAAACATATATGTAGAAACATTGCTTAACCTTAAATGCCTGTGACTCTGTTTAACTGTTACTCTAGTCTATGAAGCCTCTAATAAAGTACTGAAAACACAATTTGTCTGAAAATACTGAAGACTATAAGGTAATGATAATACCTCGAAAGAATTGGGATCACCAAATAGCTGTTACGAGAATTCTAGCGCTCTTGACGTAACACGACGCTCAGTGACTGACTACATGTGACCGAAAAAATCAACTGGCTGGCAGAATGAACATGTGATATCATAACATAATGAATGTGGAAGATAAACTAACACATGCTGATATACTGAAAGTCTAAGTGATATAAATCAAATGCGAAAACACCAATATAGGCCTGAAACATATATGTAGCAGCATTGCTTAACCTTAAATACCTGTGACTCTGTCTAATTGTTACTCTAGTCTATGAAGCCTCTAATAAAGTACTGAAAACAGTAACTGTCTAAAAATACTGAAGATTGTAAGGTAATAATAATGCCCCGAAAGAAATGGGGATCACCAAATAGCTGGTACGAGAATCCTAGCGCTCTAAATCATCAACCTGTAAATTATTAGTTGCATCAAGAGATGCTGGCCCCGGGCAAAAGGGACGTCAGTACATTTGAATTGCACTGGTATGTAAAGCAACTGAAAGAAAGAATTATAAATGCTGAAACTGAAACTAAGCTGATACTGAAAATTGATAATTGATAACTAAAATGATAACTATTGAAACTAAAATGATAACTGATAACTGAATAGATAACTGATAACTAAACCGATAACTAGTAATTGAAATGATAACTGATAATTGAACTGAACAAAGAAAGTAAGGATATTAATACCCCGAAAGAACTGGGGATCATCAAATAGCTAGTACGAGAATCCTAGTGCTCTTGACGTAACACGTCACTCAGTGCCTAACTATATGTGACCGAGCGAACCAACTGGCTGGCTGAATCAACATGTAATATCATAACATACTGAATGTCGAAGATAAACTAACACATGTTGATATACTAAAAGTCTAAATGATATAAATCAAATGCGGAAACACTAATATAGGCCTAAAACATATATGTAGCAATATTGCTTAACCTTAAATACCTGTGACTCTATGTAACTGTTATTCTAGTCTACGAAGCCTTTAATGAAGTACTAAAAACAGTGATTGTCAGAAAGTACTGAAGACTGTAAGGTAATGATAATGCCCCGAAAGAAATGGGAATTACCAAATAGCTGGTACGAGAATCCTAGCGCTCCAAATCATCAATCTGTAAATCATTAACTGCATCGTGAGATGCAGGCCCCGGGTAAAAAAAAAACTTTAGTATATTTGAATTGCACAGGTATGTAAAGCAACTGAAATAAAGAATTATAAATGCTGAAACTAAAACTAAGCTGATAACTAAAAATTGATAATTGATAACTGAAATGATAACTATTGAAACTGAAACTGAAATGATAACTGATAACTGATAATTGAACTGATAACTGGTAGTTGAAATGATAACTGATAATTGAACTGAACAAAGGAAGTAAGGATATGAATGCTCCCTCTTCTGAATGATGAACAACATGTTTATCTAAATAAGCTACGGCTTCGGGCCGAATATACATGTGCACAAGCTACAGCCTCAGGCCCAAGTATACGTATACATAACTACGTCATCAGGCCCAAACATGCATAAAGCATATAAACTACGGCCTTAGGCCCATATACAGGTGTTCAACAGTCAGGAACTGAGAATCATACTGAAATATATGATGCTAAAATACTGAACCATACTGAGTTACATGATACTTGAATGCTGAATAGAGCTAGACTGAGACATGTATTCATGAATTGATTATTAAAAATTGAAACTTCAACTGTTTATGACATTCTGAGTAATCTAGAATAAGGCTCATGGGCATCAAACCCAAGTCTATATTGATTATGCACTGATTTCACAACGTTCAGAATGAAAGTCATGAACGAGTTACGAAGCTAGAGAATAGAAGTGTTGCAACTATTCAAGGAACTAGGCTTAACTATATTTTTTAGGCAATTGGTAACGTGGTAAAAGAAACATAGTATTTGGGAGAATCATTAACATTCCCAAACATAGAGAGTTAGCCTCACATACCTTACCTTCCTGCTCTTGAGCGTTATACAATATTTGCCAACCTTTTCAAATTTAATCTATATCAATACAAGTCAAAGGGATTCCATATTTGCAATAATTCTCATGTTTTGGTTACTTAGGCATTCTCTCAAACACTTGGTGGCATAAAGCTTCATAGTCCTTATTATTGGTGTCTTTATACCTAATAATTCATTCTCTTGCTCCTAGATAAATTCTGAAGTCTCAAATAGTTATAATCAATATCATTCTTTATCACCCATAAGGTAAACAACACCCTTAACCAATAAACAACAGCCCAAACCTATAAATGTTTATACTTTTCTATCAAACCCATTAACTCATATCTCATGGATTAGAGTCTATAATCATTATTCCAATGCTAGAATCAATTATAGGTACATTACTTTTTTGAAGTTCAATCCCCTTGAAATCGAGTTCTAGGGTTCCTTTTCTCAACAATGATGTCTCAATTGAATATGTAATGATATGGAGGGTTTAATCATGTTAATAAGATGTTGGAAAATTGAAATAACTTAGAATCACCATTAAAATTTATCTTGGATGGTAGAGGGACCCTTATGGAGTTAGATTTTTGAGATCTTCTTTTTCTAGAGTAAGTTTTTGTGTTTTGGAGGTGTGGGGGACGAAGTAGGGCTTTAAAATTACCCCCAAGTACGCCCCCGTGCACCTGAAGGCCTGATCGCGCATCTGACCGCGCAAAATGGCAGTGACACTGCCACAAGTGCACGGTCGTGCACGGGGCGCGCATATTTCTATAAAATGCACATAATCTTTTGCACCAAGATCCATTTGGGGTCCATAATATATTATTGTAAAGCTATTCTAAAGTCCTACAACTTTAGTCTTTTGAGTTTTCCTAAATTTCTTACACATTTTCACTAATTTCTCCTGCAATATGGACCTTTTGTAAACTCAGTCGAATCTTATGCACCTCACTCTCCATCTTGATTTTGAAATAACTATTTTCACCAATAATCATCCCTCTAGGACTTCATATGTCTAAATTTCAAATTAATATCCATTTAACATAACCACACTTAGTCCATATGTACGGGGTGTTACATTTTCTTTGCTGTTTTCAAAATTAGGAAATTGGAAAGATATATTAATTACTTGTAGCTTAGTTTCTATACACCTAATTCTAAGTTTAAAAGAACGCGTCAAGGTGGTCCTTGTTAGCTTTGTAAATTGGTGAAATTGAGATCCTTCATATTCTCATAGTAATTATAGTTGAATTTTTTAGCACAATATCTGTGAAATTTGTTTTGGATTTCTTGAAAAGGCGACGTGAAACAAATGAACTTGCCATGGGCAGATTTTGAAGGGTGAAATTCAAAAATAGCCTGATTTATAAGTGGTAATTGAAAAATAGCTACAATTTCAAAAGTAATTAAAATCTAGTCACTTTTCATGTAAAAATAAATTTGAACGAAAGCATTGTTCAAAATCTTGAAAATATCCCAGCGTAATATACTGGACTTCCAACATAATATACTAGAGTTTCAGCATAATATTCTGGTCCAACATAATATGCTGGAAGTTCATACACAGCTGCTCCAATTTTCAGTATATTATGCTGGAACTTTTCGTGTGTTGGAGTTCTAGCATAATATGCTATAAGTTCATACGCAAGTGCACCAATCTCCAGTATATTGTGCTAGAACTTTCCATGTTGCAGCAAAATAGCGATAAATTTTTAATGACTTTGCAAATGCTAGCTATTTTTTAATTACCAATCCAAAACTGGCTAGCCCGAGATATTTTCACGATTTTGAACCATGTCCCCTGACCCATTAGTCGCCTTATGCTAATTATAATTTGTTTGATAAAAAAGAACTAACCCCAATACCCGCACAACCTATCTTTTAAATTAAAAATAATTGGTGGAGGTGTAATATATGCATAATTTATATATTATATATTTATAGTTATGTTATAATCACTCTACAATCTATTTATATGGCTAGAAAAAATAAATAATGAATATAGACGGCTATTTGTGTAAAGATCCCGCATTTATAATTTACTAGTTTAGTGTACGTGCATTGCACTTGTGCCTCGCGTCAAGTAAATATATATATAAAAATAATGTATTTGACTATAAATAATTCATCCAGATTTTATATTTTTTTCTTATCAACTTAGCATTGATATATTTGTGATAATAAATTTTGGCTTGTTAGGCCTTCCCAACAAGTTTTGTCTACTATTTCATTTTTGAGGAACAAAGCGTTTTTTTTTCTTTTCTAAAAAAATTAATCTAAATAGTTACACATTTGCCCATTTAAATTTAAAATAACCAACGAATATATAAAATATATTAAATTTATATATAATATGTGTATAATTATGTACAGCTCGACTATAACACATTCTCTAGTCGATCTCCTAATGTTTTATTCAATTATTAAATTACAGACCGCTTCTCCCTTTATTTTGAATTGCCTTTTTGGCTAGTTGAATTTATGGTAGTCAAAAAGGTGATATTTGTTATTATTATTGTGTTCAAAATCAGAATATTAGAGAAGCAAACAAACGTTAGTTCAATAAATAAATCGTAAAATAATTTCGAGCCCACTGAACGCCTAGTGTGTCCTTAAGGAATTTAATCCCCTCACTGTTGCCCAAGATATACGGATTAACTCCTCCCAGGATAGAACGGAATAACCATTCTGTGATAGCGGTACTTCAAATCACAGAACTTCAGCGAACTCAACAAACAGAGCAAATCAAACATGACACTTATATATATATTTGAAAATAATGCAACAACATAGAAAAGAGGGGAGAAGTTTTTAGATTTTTCATATCTTAAAAATAAGGACAAACCTCTAAATTTACAGACAAAGGAAGGGTGAGATAGAGAGGTGCAATCCAAAAGGTACCTCTTCCATTTCTCATTCATACCCGTTAAAAAAAGGGCAACAATCCTCCACATGAATGGGAAATGGACATTTGTGGAACAACATGCATGAAAATACCTTGTGATTCGCAAGTAAGGATTAATCGCATCTGGATAAGTAGGTTTCCCTTTGAACTTTCCATAGTGAACTTATGTCGGATATACTCGGTCACTTGGTAGATTTGATATCTTTGAATCGTCGAGCTTTGGTGTAAACCTAGATAACCATAAGTCACACAATCAATCCTTAACCGTCTTTGATTCTCACGGTTGTGTTCGTTTCAGCCATAAATATCGCCTGGTTTGATAAATGCTTAGAGAATGGGCTTTTACTTTCATTCTCCTTAAAGTGGCTTACACTTCACATTCACATAGGTGATTTCTAAACGTGTAATCATATAGACACACTATAGGGTCATATCCTGCCAGACTTAGCAAATCATTAAAAAACTTTAAGCATTATTGACTCATCAAAAAGCCTTAATGCTTTACCTTAATTTCTGTACGTTTTCTTCGTTACGAGAATGGCTTGAGTTATTTGAAAATGTTGAACCGTCATTCATAACTTTGTTTGATCTCTTTGAACCTAGTTCTTGAGATCTCCAGTCTGCTAGATAGGGTTACTGCCATAATGACTTGTCCTAGGCCTTAGCCCATTTCCCTTCGATGATCTTTCAACTGCCTCTCTAGATAAGCCTTTTGTAAGTAGATTCGACACGTTATCTGTTGACTTTACATAGTCAATCATGATAACACCATTAGAGAGTAGTTGTCGACTGGTATTGTGTCTCCGTCGAATGTGACGAGATTTTTCGTTATACATAAAGCTCCATGCCTTGTCTATTGTCGCTAGACTATCACAATGAATACGTATAGGTGCCAAAGGTTTGGGCCAAAATGGAATATCTTCCGAGAAATTCCAGATCCATTCAGCTTCTTCATTGACCTTCCCGTTCAAACCTCAGATTTTCAATTGGGGAACTTTTTCGCCCATTTTCAAACTTCTACCCTCAAATTCCTTAATTAGATGAGGAATAAGACAATAGATTAATGTAATATGATCAAAATAGAGTTAGAATTAGTTATCCAATAGCTCTCCTTCAAAATCCCTCAAAAAATTGTCTCACACCTAGCTCCAAATCGAATTTTTGTGTTATAAATTTTCAAAACCTCGAAATCCTCTTTTCTGCCCAATGATTTCCACTTATGCGCTTATGGGACCGCATCTGCAGGAAAAAATATCGCAGGTGAGAAGGCCACTTAACCGGGCTGGGGCCGCATCTGCGAGCCCGCTTCTGTGGTCCCCAGCCGCACCTACGGTCTCAGCTGCCAAGGCCCAATTCCTCTTCTGTGGCGCCGCACCTGCGGTTAAAAATCTGCAGGTGCAAAAACAACAGGTACAACAAACGTCAGCAAAATGCCTAAGTCCCAAACCAATTCCTTAAGCATCCGAAACTCACCCGAGGCCCCCGGGACCTCAATCAAACATACCAACCAATCCTAAAATATCATACGAACTTAACCAAGCCCTCAAATCACATCAAACAATGCTAAAACCATGAATCACCCTCCAATCCAAACTTAATGAATTTGAAATCTCAAAATTCTACAACCGATGCCGAAACCAACCAAAAGATGTCCAATTGACCCCAAATTTTGCACACACGTCATATTGAATACTATGGATCTACTACAACTTTTGAAATCAGATTTTGACTCCGATATCAAATATTCCACTGCTTGTGAGTGCTTTTTTTGAGGTTGTCTCTCGGTATTTTGTACACTCTTTTATATAGTGAATTGCTCATCTCCGCTTGTGGACATAGGTCAATTGACCAGACCACGTTAAATATTTGTGTTTCTTATGGTATATTTCTCTTTTGTTGTCTGATTTATCTCATTTAAGATTTGCTTTATTAGCTTTCGCATGACACCTAGTTATTTTGATCCTAACATCAATTTAGCACATCTACGTGATAGTATTTTAAATCTAGGTCAATACTCTTCAATAGAATTAGGCAATAGATGAGTCTACAAACCTGTAAAATGGAGGGACTAATATGATCATTTATCAAGCGTTCATAGTAGGTTTAATGTAGATCATATAATCAGCTTATAAAATTAAATACAATATTTTTTTTAATTAATATAAAATTGGATATTTGAACGAGCTAGAGGCGTTACTTGTGTTTGCTTTAGCTTTACAGCTCATACATTTTTTTGACTGCACGAGGTGGTTTGACAAATCATTGGCTACTTATTAAACATATTAATTTCAATTTGTTTCAAATTATTCATTTAACCATAAACATATTAGGAAGGCTTCTTCTAGGGTAGTTTTTTCCATTTTAAATTTCAACTCAATCATCACCATCACCGCTACCATAAATAAATAAAAAATTTAGAAAAATCACTTGAATACTATTTTATTTTCACTTTCAGATTAATAGAAAATGTAATGTCAAATATACCATTCCCACATCTATACCATTTTTGCATGGAATAGGTCAAATGCTAGAACCACGATCTTGCACACAAGCAACTAGAATTTATATACTCTAGGTTATAAAGAGGGTGTTTGGACGGGCTTAAGCCACTTTTTATCATACTAGCTTTACGGTACTCGCATTGCGCGTGTACCTATATTAATAAGAATATTTTTTTTAAATTATATAAATATTATCAAACTATGTATTTGTCTAATATAGATTATATAATAAAAGATAAACAAATATTCTTGAAAAGGTTAAATGTTGTTCCCATTTTGTTAGCCCAATAAATAAAGAAATCATATTTGACATAAGTTTTTAGTTGCTTTATTGTGATTTATAAGGACATAGATGGTCTTATAAAAATTATTGTTACTTTAGTTGCTTAATACTGAAAACAAAATACAAAAGAGAAAAAAAAAGTTGGTCTTATAGCTCGAAAAAATATTAATATTGAAAATGTTAAATCTAAAAAATGAGTACGGTTGAATTAATATCTTATAAATAATTTAATATAGTAAGGTATCGTCATTTGGTGGAGTAAATGCAAGGGAAAAAAAATGACAACTTATTTACAATGCATATTTTTCCTATTATTTCATGCTTAAATTTCATACAAAATACGTACAATTTATTAGTGTAATTTCGATATATAAATTTCAGTATCTTATGTTTGTTTCACTTATTTGATTGGGTTTCTGCTTTAACATGTAAAAATTCGACAAAAACCTTAAAGCACATTATAGTTATTAATAGTATAATTATATTATTTCAGATGTAGTCTTGGCATTTGTAAACTTTTTTATAGTTAATATTTTTATCCGTCCTAATATGTTTATAGGTTTGGTTTACTATGTGTAGGAGATTTCAATGGTTGTAAACTTAAAATTACAAAGTCTAAAAAATAATTACAGTTGGGTTAATATTTACGATCAATAGTTTAATATAAAAAAATATAGTGAAGCTATCATTAGTAGGACTGAATGCTAAAAGAATAAAACATTAAAAATGATGACTTATTATAATATATTTTATTTTCTGCTATTTTCATCCTTAAATTTCTTATAAAGAAATACGTTCAATTTATTACTATTAATTTGGATATATAAATTTTGGTATCTTATTTAAGCTTCAATTATCTAATTGGAATTATGCTTTAAAATGTATAAGTTAAAAAAAATATTAAAATACATAATAGTTTATTATACTATAATACAATTATAATTATTATAAAAATTGTATTCTCTTCTTTTGTAAACTTATTTATAGATATTTTTATTAGGTTTATATGTTTGATTTATGATGCATAGGAAGCTTTAGTAGTTTTGGATTTGAAATTAATCTGTTCTTTTAATGATAAATTTTAATGCATGTTTACCCTTTAATTATTTTAAGTTATTTGTTGTAAAGTTGATAGTGATAACCTTTAAAACATTCACACTATAAAAATAACATCTTACATTTAAGAAGAAAAAAAGAATAAGGGGTTATATCTGCATGAGACTTTATTTGCTTCCTATTTATTTTCTTTCAATTTTTTTTTATTTTACTAAAATTGTAAAATTCTAAAGAATTAACCGGCAATAATTCTATAACAAAGGCACATTATAGGAGTTCTAAGTAAACGCTAGTTTCCTACTTTGATTTTGCTAATATTTATTTTATAATATGGTATTATATATTTTAAATAAGGAAAAAGATTATATAGAAAATTTAGGTGTTTTTGAAGTCCTAAATATTAGAAAAATAGTAAAATGATTGCATTTTCTAGTGTGCATTTTATTTTTAAATAGTAAAAAAGGCGAATGATATTTCGCTAATGCCTTCATGCTTTTAATATAGTATAGATAATTAGAACAAACTAATTACAGCAAATACTAAGTGAATAAAATTGCTCTTCGAAAAATTACTCATTAATATTAAAATATTATTATTATTTTTCCTCATGAATATAATTGGAATACCATTAATATGTTACTTTCCAATTGCCATATAGAAACTACTTCAAAAGAACGTTTACAAATTTCGTACCAAGGTTCTAAATAATTAACTTTTAAATGTTTATTTAAGGTGAAATATTAATTGATTTTAAAGTTCTAAATTTTAGATATACCTAATTTAAATAAGGAATTATTTAATAACCAATAAACCTTTAGGTCCTAATTATTAGAAAAATAATTAAATGCCTATTTTATCTAGTGTGAACTCTATTTTTAAAGGGTAAAAAGATAATATAAAAAATTAGGTTTTTTAAAGTCCTAAATATTAAAAAAATAATAAAATAACTGTATTGTCTAGTATGCATTTTATTTTTAAATAGTAAAAAAGGCGAATAACATTTCGCTAGGGCCTTCGTGCATTTAATATAGTATAGATAATTAGAACAAACTAATTATCGCAAATACCAAGTGAATAAAATTGTTCTTCAAAAAAATTACTCATTCATGTCAAAATATTATTATTCTTTCCCCTCATGAATACAATTGGAATACCATTAATATGTTACTTTCCAATTGCAATTTAGAAACTACTTCAAAAGAACGTTTACAAATTTCGTACCAAGGTTCTAAATAATTAACTTTTAAATGTTTATTTAAGGTAAAATATTAATTGGTGTTAAAGTTCTAAATATTATATACGCCTAATTTAAAAAAGGAAATATTTAATAACCAAATTTCAATAAACCTTTAGTCCTAAATATTAGAAAGATAATTAAATGACTATTTTATCTAGTGTAAATTTTGTTTTTAAAGGGTAAAAAAGATGAACGATATTTCGCTAAGGGCCTTCGTGCTTTTATGTCACGACCCAAATTTTCAACCATCGGGAGTCGTGATGGCGCCTACTGTCGGAGCTAGGCAAGCCAAATATTCAAAACTTTTCACTGATGACATTTTAACAATATAAATAAACGGAAGCATTTTTATTAAAGCGAAAGACTTTAAACTTATATAACTGAAATAAAATTTGCGGAAGTTGAAATACATTTCTACACAGAGTCTGGTGTCACTAGCTCACGGACTGCTATAGAGTACTAAAAACAAGTCTGAAATGATATTACATACTGTTTGTCTCGAAACAAATGAAAACAAACTAAAATATAGAAGGGACTTCGGCCTGCGAACGCCAGCTAGGCTACCTCGTGAGTCCATGGACTGAAGACAGCTCCCGGGCAATCCTACTGCTGCTGTCCAAAAGCTGCTCCTGGATCTGTGCAAAAAGATGCACAGAGTGTAGAATCAGCACAACCGACCCCATGTGCTGGTAAATGCCTGGCCTAACCCCGGCTAAGTAGTGACGAGGCTAGACAGGACCTACTAAAAACAACCTGTGCAGATATATATATATACACAAAGGCAATAGAAATAACAACAGAAAACATCAAATAAAACTCGGAAAGGGGCACGCTCGGGGGAGATACAGTGAAAACATATAAACGGATATAACAACGAAACTACATCAATATTATGACTCATATAAGTGGTCGGCATGCCACACGATTTCATAGTATATATTTATAAGTGGTCGGCGTGCCACACGATCCCATAGTATATATTTATAAGTGGTCGGCGCGCCACACGATCCCATAGTATATATTTATAAGTGGTCGGCGCGCCACACGATCCCATTTCATAATTCATAAGTGGATGGCGTGCCACACGATCCCATTTCATAATTCACAAGTTGACGGCATGCCACACGATCTCATTTCATAATGAATAATACATATACTCTTTCTAGAGGAGGCCCCATTAGGGAAATTCAATAACATAGCGATTTAACTCAGCAAGGGTACAACTAACAACCCAAATATCCCGGCAAGGCAGAATACATATAATGCTTAAATCCCGGCAAGGGAGCAACAATAATAATAGACTACACGTCCCGGCAAGGGAATAATCACAACACTTCCCCTTTTGATCACTTCTTTCTCAATTATTAATTTCTAGTTCGAGCCAACGCTCCAATAATATACCAATCACAATTCTTCCTTAACCATTCACATTATATGAAACTTATTAATTAAACAAGGAAGATGTATCACAAAATCCGAGTCAAACACAATTAAGACTCACGGTGATGCTAGACTCCGGTGTATAGATAACAGTCACCATACCTATACATCGTACTCCACATTTAGCAGTTAGCAAATAATATCCTAGTCTTATTCCCTTAAGCCAACGTTAGAACAAACACTTACCTCAAATGCTCCAAAAATCCACTCAAGCCTCTAGTATAGCTTTACCCCTCGAATTCACCACAAAACCGCTCGAATCTAGTCACAAATTACTTGAATGTATCAACAAATGCTAATTGAATCAACTTGAATGCATGAAAAATGAATTTCCCAAAGTTTTACTCAAAAATTCCCAAAATGCCCCCAGAACCACGTGGTCAAAACCCAAGGTTCGAACCAAAACCCGGTTACCCATTCCCCCACGAGTTCATATCTATGATTTATTTTGAAATCGGACCTAAAATTGAGGTACAAATCCCCAATTTTAAGAAAACCTAGGTTCTACCCAAAATCCTCATTTTCACCCATGAAAAACCTTGATTTTAAGATGAAAACATGATAAAAGATGTTATAGATTGAAGAAATTAAGTGAAAATCAATTTACAATTGAATTGGAGAAGGAAGAGTTCTTGAAAAATCGCCAATGAATGTTTGGGTTTGAGAAATATGAAAAATGGGGCTTAAAATCGTCTAAGTATGAAAAATGCAGGTTGCATATGTGGGAAATGTGAACCTGGGTTTGCAATTGCGAACCCAGCAGACTTGGGAAATGTGAGGTCGAGTTTCGCATTTGCGAACTCTGAGAGATTCTGCGCAGTTCGCATTTGCGATAAAATATGTCGCATTTGCGACGGCCTTTGATCGCATTTGCGGACAGACCTTCGCATTTGCGAAGAATGGGGCTAAAGGGGGGCATCGTATTTGCAATGGATAGCTTCGCATTTGCGAAGTGGGCTGCCCAGGAAGGGTCTCACAATTGCGAGGATGGCTTCGCATTTGCGAAGCCTGCAGGTCAGGCATACCAGCAGTTCCAAAAATGCTAAAATGCAACTCGTGGCCTATCCAAAACTCACCCGAGCCCTCGGGGCTCTAACCAAACATGCACACAACCTCAAAAATATCCTACGGGCTTACTCGCGCGATTAAATTGCCAAAATAACATCATATACATAGAATCAAGCCTCAAAATGCATGATTTTCCTCTAAACTTCATAAACTTTCAAATTTGGAACTTATAGTCCAAAACTCGTCAAACGACGTCCGTTTTCAACCAAAATTTATAGATAGCGCTTAACACATATTTAAGACTTGTACTGGGCGTCGGAACCAAAATACGAGCCCCATACCATAGTCTTTTAATCAATTTTTATTTCCATTTTCCTATAATTTCAGAAAAATAATTTAACAGAAATTTTTTTTTACTCGGGTTCTAGACCTCCGATTTTGATTCCGGGCACATGCCGGAGTCCCATATTTTCCTACGGACCCTCCGGGACCGTCACATCACGGGCCCGGATCCGTTTACCTAAAATATTGACCAAAGTCAGCTTTAACCATATTAATATTAAAATTCATCATTTTTTATCCAGAATTCATATTTAAGCCTTCCGGCTACACGCCCGGTCTGCGCATGCAAGTCGAGGTAAGTAAAAGTAAGGTTTTCAAGGCCTCGGAAGCACGGAACGAATAAGGAAACAGGTGATCACCCCTTGGATCATCACATCCTCCACCTCTAATACAACCGTTCATCCTCGAACGGACAAAAGTAAGAAGTACCTGAGTCAAAAAATGGATGAGGATAGCGGCTCCGCATATCAGACTCAGACTCCCAGGTCGATGCCTCAGGAGGCTGACCTCTCTACTGGACACGCACTGAAGGAAAACTCTTCGACCTTAACTGTCGAACCTGCCGGTCTAAAATAGCTACCGGCTCCTCCTCATAAGACAGATCCTTGTCCAACTGGACAGTGCTGAAATCTAACACGTGGG
>MU743312.1:236771-289679 GCA_026770625.1 Nicotiana glauca
AGCTTGCCCTTCTTCCCAAATCTCATCACGCCCTTCATAGGCAACACTCGGAGCAAGACCCGCTCACCAACCATGAAAGCTACATCTCGAACCTTACGATCTACATAACTCTTTTGCCGCGACTAAGCCGAACGAAGCTTATCCTGAATGATCTTAACCTTATCCAAGGCCTCCTGAACTAAATCTGTACCCAATAACCGAGCATCTCCCGAGCCATCCGACTGGAGACCGACATCGCCTACCATACAGCGCCTCATACGGAGCCATATGAATGCTGGACTGGTAGCTGCTGTTGTAGGCGAACTCTGCTAAAGGCAAGAACTGGTCCCACGAGCCTCCAAAATCAATGACACAGGCTCGGAGCATATCCTCTAATATCTGAATAGTCCTTTCGGACTGGCCGTCCGTCTAAGGATGGAACGCTGTGCTCAACTGAACCTGGGTGCCCAACTCCTGCTGAACTGCTCTCTAGAAGCGCGAGGTAAACTGCGTACCCCGGTCCGAAATGACAGATGTCGGCACCCCATGAAGGCGAACAATCTCTCGGATGTAGATCTCAGCTAACCTATCCGATGAATAACTGGCTGCAACATGAATAAAATGCGCTAACTTGGTCAGCCTATCAACAATGACCCAAATATCATCAAACTTCTTCCGAGTCATCGGAAGTCCAGTAACGAAATCCATGGTAATCCTCTCCCACTTCCACTCGGGAAGCTCAATCCTCTGGAACAAACCACCAAGCCTCTGATGCTCATACTTGACCCGCTGACAGTTCAAACATCGAGCCACATATGCAACAATATCTTTCTTCATCCTACCCCACCAATAATGCTGCCGCAAGTCCTGATACATCTTCGCGGCACCCGGGTGAACAGAATACCGCGAACTATGGGCTTCCGCTAAGATCAAATCTCGAATCCCATCGACACTGGGCACACAAACTCGCCCCTGTAACCTCAAAACACCATCATCATCTAAGGTCACCTTCGTGGAACCTCCACGCTGCACTGTGTCTCTCAGGACACACAAATGAGGATCGTCAAACTGCCGATCACGGATACGCTCCAATAATGAAGAACGAGTGACCATGCAAGCTAACACTCTACTAGGCTCAGAAATGTTCAATCTCACAAATGGATTGGCCAAGGCCCGAATATCCAAAGCAAGCGGTCTCTGGCTGACCGGAACATAAGCAAGACTACCCATGCTGGCGGACTTCCTACTCAATGCATCGGCCACCACATTGGCTCTCTCCGGGTGGTACAAAATAGTAACATCATAATCCTTCAATAGCTCCAACCACCTCCGCTACCTCAAATTTAACTCCTTTTGCTTGAAAAAGTACTGAAGGCTCTTATGATCCGTGTACACCTAACATGTCACACCATATAGATAATGCCTCCAAATCTTCAAAGCATGAACAATGGTTGCCAACTCTAGATCATGGACTGGATAATTCTTCTCGTGGATCTTCAATTGCCTCATAGCATAAGCAATGACTCTACCATCCTGCATCAATACCGCACCAAGCCCAATACGGGAAGCATCACAATAAACTGTATAAGGCCCTGAGCCTGTGGGCAAAACCAATATCGGTGCCGAAGTCAGAGCCGTCTTGAGCTTCTGAAAGCTCGCCTCACACTCGTCTGACCACCTGAACTGGGCACCTTTCTGGGTCAACCTGGTCATCGGGGCTACTATAGATGAAAACTCCTCCACTAACCGATGGTAATAACTTGCTAACCCCAAAAAACTCCAAATCTCAGTCGCTGAAGCTGGTCGAGGCCAATTCTTGACTACCTCAATCTTCTTCGGGTCCACCTGAATACCCTCTACTGATACGACATGACCCAGAAATGCAACCGAACTCAACCAGAACTCGCACTTCGAGAATTTAACATACAACTGACTATCCTTCAGAGTTTGAAGAACCACTCTGAGGTGCTGCTCGTGCTCCTCTCGGCTGCGGGAGTACACCAGAATATCATCAATAAAAACTATCACGAACAAGTCTAGATAAGGCATGAACACTCGGTTCATCAACTCCATAAATGCTGCTGGAGCATTGGTCAACCCAAATGACATGACCAAAAACTCATAATGCCCATACTGAGCGCGGAATGCCGTCTTAGGGACATCAGACGCCCTAATCCCCAGCTGATGGTAGCCAGATCTCAAGTCTATCTTTGAAAACACCTTCGCACCCTGCAGCTGGTCAAACAAATCGTCAATTCTTGGCAGTGGATACTTGTTCTTAATCGTCACCTTGATCAACTGACGATAATCAATGCACATCCTCATCGATCCATCCTTCTTCTTCACAAATAACACTGGCACACCCCAAGGAGAAACACTATGCCTGATAAAACCCTTCTCTAGCAAGTCTTGCAATTGGTCCTTTAACTCCTTCAACTCTGTCGGGGCCATGCGATACGATGGAATAGAAATGGGCTGCGTGCCTGGGGCCAGATCAATACAGAAATCAATATCCCTGTCGGGCGGCATGCCCGACAGGTCTGATGGGAAAACCACAGGGAACTCCTGAACAATAGGAACAGAGTCAATAGAAGGGACCTCTGTGCTGGAATCGCGAACATATGCCAAATAAGCTAAACACCCCTTCTCGACCATGCGTCGAGCCTTTACATATGAAATAACACTACGGGTGGCATGACCTGGGGTCCCTCTCCATTCCAACTGGGGCAAATCTGTCAAAGCCAAGGTCACGATCTTGGCGTGAGTATCCAAGATAGCATGATATGGGGACAACCAATCCATCCCCAATATAACATCGAAATCCACCATGTCTAAAAGAAATAAATCAACACGGGTCTCAAGACCCTCAAACACTACCACACAGGAACGATAAACGTGGTCGACCACTACAGAATCACCCACCGGTGTAGATACATAAATAGGAACACTCAAGGCATCGCTAGGCATAACCAAGTAGGGTGCAAAATAGGATGACACATATGAATACGTAGATCCAGGATCAAATAGCACTGAAGCACCTCTATCACATACCAGAACAGTACCTGTAATCACAACATCTGATGACTCAACCTTTGGCCTGGCTAGCAAAGCATAACAATGGGGCTGGGCCCCACCTCCCTAGACTATGTCTTTGGGACGATCGGCTACTGGCTGACCCCTGCCTCTGGCGGTCCGAGCTCCACCTCTATGATCCCTACCTCTACCTCTATGGACTCTACCCCTGCCTCTAGCTGGCTGGGCGGCCTATGGTTCACCTACTGCCTGAATCACATGACGAGGGCCCTACTATTGGAAGCTGTCAGATGCTCGAGGGCAATACCTGGAAAAATATCTCGTGTTTCCACAAGTGTAACAAGCCCTCGGCTGTTGAGAATAACGGAGTGGTGGTGCGCTGATAGGTGTTGATGGTGAACTGAAGATCTGCTGGTCAGAAGACTGCGGCTAAGAGTCACGACCACCTGAAGTACCATGAAAAACCTGGAGCGCTGACTGAAAGGTCTCGGTGGATGGCCTCTACCAAAAGAATCCTTACCTCCAGATGAGGTACCACTGAACCTACCAGAATGACGAGGCCTCTTATTTGACACATGACCACCTCCTCGTGCAAGGGCCATCTCAACTCTGCGGGTCGCATTGGCCGCCTCCTAAAAAGAAATCTCAGCACCGGCTCCCATAGCCATCTGGAGATGGATCGGCTGAATCAATCCATCAATGAACCTCCGCAACCTCTCTCGCTCAGTGGGGAGTATAACAATAACATGGCATGCCAAATCAATGAACCGAGTCTCATACTGTGTAACTGTCATAGTACCCTGATGGAGTCGCTCAAACTGCCTACGGAGTGCCTCCCGTTGAGTGACTGGGAGAAACTTCTCCAAAAATAACTCAGCGAACTGATCCCATGTTAATGCTGAAGACCCTGCTAGTCTTGATAGGCAATAATCCCTCCACCAAGTCTTGGCGGATCCTGCAAGCCGGAAGGTGGCAAAATCGACCCCGTTGGTCTCCACAATACCCATGGTCCTAAGGATCTCATGGAAGCTGAATAGGAAATCATGTGGATCCTCTGATGAATCACCGTTGAATATGGTGGTGAAGAGCTTGGAGAACCGATCAAGTCTCCACAAAGCATCCGAAGACAAAGCCGCTCCATCGCCGGCCTGGGCTGCAATACCTGGCTGAGCTGCCACAACTGGCTGAACCACTGGGACATGAGCCTGGGGAGCTACCTGCTCCGGAGTACGTGTAGCAGGAGTCTGAACTCCTCCCCTAGCCTGAGATGTGGCTGGTGCTACAGGAAGCAAATCCGCTCTAGAGACGCTCTCCATAAAGCCTACCAGTCGGACCAAAGCGTCCTGAAGTACTGGAGTGGCTATGAAACCCTCTGGGACCTAAGCTGGGCCTACTGGAGCTGCTGGAGCTGGAACCTCCTCATCATAGTAAACATGAGGCTCCTCCTTTGGGACTGATGCTCGGGACTGAGCTCTGCCCCGGCCTCGGCCCCGGATGGGAGCTGCTGCTGGGGGCTCGGGCTGTTGTGCGGTAGAAGAGGTAGCACGTGTTCTCGCCATCTATGAAAGAACAGATTAGAAAGTCAATCAGTATTTGAGAAACAGAATCGCAGAATCTTTTCCTAACTCCGTAGCCTCTGGGGGATAAATACAGACGTCTCCATACCGATCCCTCAGACTCTACCAAGTTTGTCCGTGAGTAGCGAGACCTATCTAACCTAGAGCTCTGATACCAACTTGTCATGACCCGGATTTCCCACCATCGGGAGTAGTGATGGCGCCTACTGTTGAATCTAGGCAAGCCAAATATTCAAAACTTTTCACTGATGACATTTTAACAATATAAATAAACGGAAGCATTTTAATTAAAGCGGAAGACTTTAAACTTATATAACTGAAATAAAATTTGCGAAAATTGAAACACATTTCTCCCCAGAGTCTGGTGTCACTAGCTCACGGACTGCTATAGAGTACTAAAAACAAGTCTGAATTGATATTACATACTGTTTGTCTCGAAACAAATGAAAACAAACTAAAACATAAAAGGAACTTCGGCCTGCGAACGCCAGCTAGGCTACCTCGTGAGTCCCTGGACTGAAGACAGCTCCCGGGCAATCCTACTGCTGTTGTCCAAAAGCTATTCCTAGATCTATGCAAAAAGATGCACAGAGTGTAGCATCAGCACAACCGACCCCATGTGTTGGTAAGTGTCTGGCCTAACCCCGGCGAAGTAGTGACGAGGCTAGACAGGACCTACTAAAAACAACCTGTGCATATATATATATATATATATATATATATATATATATATATATATATATATATATAAACAAAGGCAACAGAAATAACAACAGAAAATATCAAATAAAACTAGGAAAGGGGCATGCTCGAGGGAGATCCAGTGAAAACAGATCAACGGATATAACAACGAAACTACATCAATATTATGACTCATATAAGTGGTCGGTGTTCCACATGATTCCATAGTATATATTTATAAGTGGTCGGCTTGCCACATGATTCCATAGTATATATTTCTAAGTGGTCGGCGTACCACACGATCCCATAGTATATATTTATAAGTGATCGGCGCGCCACACGATCTCATTTCATAATTCATAAGTGGACGGCGTGCCACACGATCCTATTTCATAATTCATAAGTGGACGGCGTGCCACATGATCCTATTTCATAATTCATAAGTGGACGGTATGCCACACGATCCCATTTCATAATTCATTAGTGGACGGTGTGCCAAACGATCCCATTTCATAATTCATAAGTAGACGGCGTGCCACACGATCCCATTTCATAATTCATAAGTGGACGGCATGCCACACGATCTCATTTCATAATGAATAATACATATACTCTTTCTAGAGGAGGCCCCATTAGGGGA
Organism: Nicotiana glauca; assembly: GCA_026770625.1. NCBI lineage: Eukaryota > Viridiplantae > Streptophyta > Magnoliopsida > Solanales > Solanaceae > Nicotiana > Nicotiana glauca. The sequence continues at coordinate 242,682 of MU743312.1, forward strand.
ATTCAACAACATAACGATTTAACCCGGCAAGGGTACAACTAACAACCCAAATATCCCGACAAGGGAGAATACATATAATGCTTAAATCCCGGCAAGGGAGCAATAACAATAATAGACTACACGTCCCGACAAGGGAATAATCACAACACTTCCCCTTTTGATCACTTCTTTCTCAATTATCAATTTCTAGTTTGAGCCAACGCTCCAATAATATACCAATCACAATTCTTCCTCAACCATTCACATTATATGAAACTTATCAATTAAACAAGGAAGATGTATCACAAAATCCGAGTCAAACACAATTAAGACTCACGGTCATGCTAGAATCCGGTGCATAGATAACCGTCACCATACCTATACACCGTAGCAGTTAGCAAATAATATCCTAGTCCTATTCCCTCAAGCCAACGTTAGAACAAACACTTACCTCAAATGCTCCAAAAATCCACTCAAGCCTATAGTATAGCTTTACCCCTCGAATTCACCAAAAAACTGCTCGAATCTAGTCACAAATTACGTGAATGTATCAACAAATGCTAATTGAATCAACTTGAATGCATGAAAATGAATTTCCCAAAGTTTAACTCAAAAATTCCCAAAACGCCCCCGGACCCACGTGGTCAAAACCCGAGGTTCGAACCAAAACCCGGCTACCCATTCCCCCACGAGTTCATATCTATGATTTGTTTTAAAATCGGACCTCAAATTGAGGTCCAAATCCCCAATTTTAAGAAAACCTAGGTTCTACCCAAAATTCCCATTTTCACCCATGAAAAATCTTGATTTTAAGATGAAAACATGATAAATTATGTTATAGATTGAAGAAATTAAGTGAAAATCAATCTTACAATTGAATTGGAGAAGGAAGAGTTCTTGAAAAATCGCCAATGGGTGTTCGGGTTTGAGAAATATGAAAAATGGGCCTTAAAATCGTCTAAGTATGAAAAATGCAGGTTGCATATGTGGGAAATGCGAACCTGGATTCGCAATTGCGAATCCAGCAGACTTGGGAAATGCGAGGTCGAGTTTCGCATTTGCGAACTCTGAGAGATTCTGCGCAGTTCGCATTTGCGATAAAATATGTCGCATTTGCGGACAGACTTTCGCATTTGCGAAGAATGGGGCTAAAGGCGGGCATCGCATTTGCGATGGATAGCTTCGCATTTGCGAAGTGGGCTGCCCAGGAAGGGTCTCACAATTGCGAGGATGGCTTCGCATTTGCAAAGCCTGCAGGTCAGGCATAGCAGGCTTACCAGCAATTCCAAAAATGCTAAAATGCAAATCGTGGCCTATCCAAAACTCACCCGAGCCTTCGGGGCTCCAACCAAACATGCACGCTACCTCAAAAATATCTTACGGACTAACTCACACGATCAAATCGCCAAAATAATATCATATACATAGAATCAAGCCTCAAAACACATGATTTTCCTCTAAACATCATAAACTTTCAAATTTGGAACTTATAGTCCGAAACTCGCCAAACGACGTCCGTTTTTAACCAAACTTTACAGATAGCGCTTAACACATATTTAAGACTTGTACTGGGCGTCGGAACCAAAATATGAGCCTGATACCATAGTCTTTTAATCAATTTTTTTTTGCATTTTTCTTAATAATTTCAGAAAAATAATTTAACAGAAGAATTCTTTTACTCGGGTTCTAGACCTCGGATTTCGATTCCGGGCACATGCCCGAGTCCCATATTTTCCTACGGACCCTCCGAGATCATCACATCACGGGTCCGGGTTCATTTACCCAAAATATTGACTAAAGTCAACTTTAACCATATTAATATCAAAATTCATCATTTTTACCCAGAATTCATATTTAAGCCTTCTGGCTACACGTCCGGTCTACGCACGCAAATCGAGGCAAGTAAAAGTGAGATTTTCAAGGCCTCGGAAGCACGGAACGAATGAGGAAACAGGTGATGACCCCTTGGGTCGTCACATTTTAATATAATATAGATGGAGTGTTTGGCAAAAAAAAAAAACTGCTTAAAAAAAAAGTTAAAATGTGCTTAATAAAAGACAAAAGCAACAAGTTGGTTGATCCCAACTTTTCTGATTTTGGCTTAAAAGTTATTTTGGTTTGACCAATAAAATTACTCTTTTATACATTATAAGTTTTCATAATATCAAACTTAACCTCGGTCAAAGAAACCCCAAAACATTTTCTGCTCCTTTTTCTTCACATCTGAAGACCCATTCCTCTTCTTTCACCTTCCTCTCTACTTCATCTTTCATTTTTTAACAGTAATTAACGTAATAGCAAGTAGTGACTAGCTAATAGCAATTGATTTTCTAGCTTTATGGATTTCCTCCTTCAGAAAACACCCATTCACCTAATATCCCCCACACTCAAATCTTTATCGGATCTCATCAAATCTTTTACATCACTAAATTTTTCTTTTTCGGTTGTGACCTAGAAATGTTAACAAACAATTTATGGGAATTTGAGATTTACCCAATGAAATGGGTGTTGCAAATTGTTGTCCAACTAATGAAACTAGTACAACAAACCATTTACAGACAATTCCTCTTGGAGATATATAGAGCAACAATATGGAAAGAGACTTGTTGATGCTGCGAAATATCACTCTGCTATATTTTTATTTTATTTTTTATATTTTTAGTTTTTATTTTTTCGGATCCTGGAAATTAAGAGTAATTAGTGTATAATATCAAATTGATAATTAAGAGTTTTTCTTTGTTATATTTAATTTGTTCTTGCATTGCAGTTAGTCGGAGTACATAATGCCCATCCTTAGAGCCCATGGCATACCTAAGTGGTAGAAAAAAACTCATTTATAATGTTAACAGCTTTAAGGATATTTTTGTCTTTTTAATAGAAAAAAGTGTTTACCAACACTTATTTATCAAACACTTCAACAATTTTTTTTAAGTTTCATCACCTTATCCAAACAGGTAACTGCTTATTTATAAAACAAGCTTCAGTACTTAAAAGCTGTATTTCAGCCCTTGTGCTTAAAAGCCACTTTTTTTAAGTCAATCCAAACGGGCTCAAATACTTGTTTTTTGAAATAGCTTGTTTTTACTATCACCAGACGCAGATGTAAAGACGAAGATGCGGATTCACCAGAACTCATCATTAGCTTTGGCTGGGATTTGCATATGTATATGTTAAATTTTTTTCTAAATAAGTATAAATATCATTTCAGGGGCCCAATAAATGAGTCTGAAATCTAAATGTTGTTGATTTTGACTCAAAATATATTTTTAACGTGTAATTTTTTTTTTACTTTTCTACATATAATGCAGTTTTAAATTGTGCTATACTTTTACGGTGTTTTGGCCGTTAAAGTATAGCGCGATTTAAAACCGTGTTATACTGTAACACCTTTAATAACCGCATTTATACATATAAGTGTTGGATGGTGCAATGGTTAAATGACAGCTAAGAAGTTAGCTTTGACCTTGATGTGTTCAAATCCGTGCACAAGCATTCCTTTATTTTTCTATTTCTTTTTTAGTTTTTTATTTGGTTTAAGTATTTAAATTTAAATATTTTAATAAAGAAGCCTTTTATTATTTCTATAAAAAATCAAACGACATTTTTAATAGTTATTATTTTGTGCTATACATAAAACAAAATTATTTTTTCTCCTTTTATTATTAAATTAGAATTATGAGTTTTATTTTACAGTTAAAATTTTCATAAGAGAATAATATATATAGTTAAATCTATTTGTTGAATTATTTTATTTTTCAGTTGCGTCTCGAGCTCCCAAATTGTTTTTATGTTATATCTTATCATACGCAATATTTTAACTTTTATATTTAATAACCATAGGGCTATCTCACTAGAGTGTCCAATTATAATTTGACTATCAAGAATCGGAGTTGAATGATTAATCTTATGTTCTCTCCAGTGACATTATTTTAAAATATAATAAGACAATTATTATTATAATCAATGGCGAAGCCACATGGTCACAACTAACCACCCTTCGTCGAAAAGTTACACTATACATATAAGTAAAATAATATATTTTAAAGGTGTATAATACATTTTAAATTATTTGACTCGAAAGTTAACAAATACTTTGCAAGTAAATACAATAAAAAATAGATCAAAGGTAAATCGTAATCGAAAATAATAAGACCTAGAAATGTGAATTGTATATCTTATTGCTTTCGATAGATTGAGTGTTCCAGAGAATAAGAGGTAGAGAGAGAAAGAAAGAGAGAGCTTGTCTTAGAAAAAATCTCCTTTACAATATTGGGATACTCCTTTATATAACAGGAGAACCCCCTCGAAATACTAAAATAATACAGGGTAGGTCATGTGTCTTCGAAGGGACAACGAGACTTAAGAGCACGTTTTCGCTCCGACATTCTGAGGTCGTACCCATACTACGACTATTACTTAGTCATAGGTCGTTGCTACCGCAGTGGGCAGAATTTGACCCTATACAGTTAGTCTCTGTTCGCTGGTGATGTAACGAGGTGCGTCGCCGATGGATGGAACCACGAATCTTATACTGGGAGAATTTTGACCATGTTTGGAGATGGCTATGTGGAGGGGCGACCATTTGAATCTGTTGATATATTGGCGCGCAAGCCCTTCCCTGAAATGACGTCACCATATGTAGGCGTCATCATTACGCGTGTTCCCGAGGAAGTACAAAAGGTGTTTTGAGGCTTGGTTTCCCGTGCCTGCTTGGGTCTTGCCTATTCGATTTCAATGCTACCCAACCTTATAAATAGGGAAAGGGTTCAATTTGACCTAGCTTTAGATCGTTTGCAAAAAGTTTCAGACTATTTCAAGAAAACACTTCCTTTTTACGAAAACCCATCGCTTCAGTGAAAGTATACTTGTGGTTGTGTAGTATATCACTCTTCAGTCGGAAATCATGACAAAACCTAAATGTGGTAACACTCCGGGGGCTCGTAATAATAAATCATCTGACATACCGCCTCTATCCGGCGGCAATAAGGGAGAGAAAGGGGAGGATCTTACCCCTCTTACTGTAAATAACGTACTCCCGAAGCAACTCCTTGTCACGAGAGACTTTCAACGGGATTCTCCTGAACAACCTTGGGAGAAATCCGAGTTAAAACAAACTGATTTAGATATTTTTCGTACGTCGTATGGGATACCTGCTCACGTGGAGATGGTTCTGGCGGGAGTGGACTACACGAACACCCACAGACCGGGGTACTGTATGTTCTATGAATATCCCTTTTTGATCGGCTATGACCTCCCCATTTTTCCATTGGTGGAAGAACTCTGCCATTTCTGCAACATGTGTGCCACCCAAATCACTCTGTATACCCTAAAGGTGTGTAGGGTAATGTCTATATACGCGGAGCTGGCTAGGTTGGAGGTCTCTGTCCACCACCTTTTGCAGCTATTCAGCGCCAGCTACCCGAGGGGTACCATGCTGCATCTAAAAAATCGTGGCTCGAAGGGGTTGGTGGTGCAAACCGACTATCGGGCTAACCGAGGCTATTGGCGTAGATACTTCTTTATCAAGATGGAGCATCTGGTATCTGACCTCGTCGGATTCCTTGAGAGGTGGAATTCGAGACGTAAGTATTCCTATCCGTCGAGTCATTTTATCGTACGTGACTTTACTGGTTCCGATTACATCATCCTTATGATTTTTTTGCTTATTTTGCAGCAATAGCCCACACTCCCCGGTTCACAATCGATATTAAGCAGTGGGTATCCGGTCTGCTCCCTCTCGCGGAAGAGACCCATACATAGGCTGAATTTATTGAATGTTACGGCCCCGCGAGCCCTTCAGGTAATTCTTTGACTTTATTTAGTCGCTTTCACAAACGTCGTCAACTAAATCACTTTTGTCGCCAGGTCGAAGTGCTCCTAAGAGGAGGGTGACGACATCCGCCTCCTCCTGATCAGATGTTGGTCAGACTATGCAGGAGATACTTTACGCATCTGTTAGGGAAAGGGGCGACCGTAGTCTTTTTACCACAGGCTGTTCCTGCGGAGGTGGTTGAGAGTGAGGCGAGGCCGTTGACGTCGTCTCCACAACCTGCGGACGAGCCTTCCGAGGGCGAGGAGCCTGAGGAGAGAAAAAGGTGGAGGCTCATAATGGGTAAGGCGGTGGCGATGTTGGGGGATCAACTACTGAGGCCGCCCACGGTAATATTGGATGAGATGGCGGAAAACCCTGCATGCGTAGAGATGACAGCAAACGGATCTGTCCGCCGCATAGTGATTCCAGGGGCTTATAAGTTGTTACAGCACAGCGAGCGGGCTGCGCTGGGGATGGCCCTACTATGTGCTGCCCCCGAAAGCGAGATACTGAGCGCAGTCAGCGATGCGGAGCTGTCTCGGAGGGTCGCTGGTATGGCATTACAGGTAACTTCGTTATTCTTTCGTATGTCGTGAAGTTGATTTTGATGCGTACTAACTCACATGCATGCATATATATTCTTTTTTAGACCCTGGTTTTGGAAGTGGAGAGGAGGCACCGTGAGGAGAAGAAAATGACCGTTTTTTATAAGATGGTGAAGAAGTACAAACGGTATCGCTTCAAGCACCAAGCGGCGGCAGATCTTTTCCGGCAAGATCCAAAATTCGAGGTGTTCCGGGAGGGCCTCGAACAGAGGGAGGCACAATTTAGCCGCAGGGCAACGGAGCTGGAGAGAACGGATGAGGAGCTGGTGAAGGTTGCGGCTCGTAATAGCGAGCTGGAATCACTCCTCAAACTGAGGGAGGAGGAGTTAGAGCTCAGCCTTGGAGTGGCGGCGGAGGTAACTGATCTTCATCGTAGGGTGGCGGCTTTGACAGCCGAGCTCGAAGCTAAGGCGGCTGAAATCGACGTCCTCAGGCGTACTGTCCCGCCACGTCTCGGGGACGCTGCCCAAGATGCACACGAGATGTAGATATATGCGGAGGCCAAATTGGACGTGTATAAAAAACTTCTTGTTCCAGAACATGACTCCAAGGAGAAAGTTCGAGAACAGTGGCGCGAGGCTCATGCCATTCGTGTGGCTTGTGGATACAGCTCCGACTCTCCTGACCGAGAGAGCTACACCTCGGAGGACGTCAACCGGCTCAAGTCCAACCAATTGTTTAATGAGATTTACCGCCTTAGTGGCGATGGTCGGGAAGGAGAGCGAGCAGATGGCGATGGTAAATCTGGCGAGGCTCCTTAGGACTTGTATAGGTTTTGCCTTTTTTCCTTTTTAGAATGTAATGGGAGTCCTCCATGGGACTAAATGTATATAATTTTTTGTCATAGTGAAAGAGTTATACGTTTTTGTTGTTCTTTGTTTATACATTGTTTGTCACCGTCGAGCTTGGTCGGCGTATCGGTTGTGACAGCTTTTTTCCCATAGGATGTAATTTTAACTTTTGTTGAAGCGTCATCCGTCGTTGTCAAGCGGGGTCGACGATCACTGGCGATGGCCTTTGGCCCATAGGATGTAATTTCAACTGTCGTTGAAGTGTTATTCATCGTCGTCGAACGGGGTCGATGATCATTGGCGATGGCCTTTGGCCCATAAGATATAACTTTGACTGTTGTTGAAGTGTTATCTGTCGTTGTGGAGTGGGGTCGACGATCATTGGCGATGGCCTTTGGCCCATAGGATGTAACTTTGACTGTCCTTGAAGTGTTATCCGTCGTCGTTGAGCGGGGTCGACGATCATTGGCGATGGCCTTTGGCCCATAGGATGTAACTTCGACTGTCGTTGAAGTGTTATCCATCATCGTCGAGCGGGGTCAACGATCATTGGCGATGGCCTTAGCCGCTTACACAATGGAGAAGGTGTCATTGGCCGCTTACATAATGGAGAAGGTGGCCTTGGCCGCTTACATAATGGAGACTCAACTAGGCTAGTCCCTATATTATATCGGCCTGGAGAACGCGTCGAATAGCCGGTATGATAAACCTGTCTCCATACGCCCCTGGGTGTCCCCTTCGCCGCCTCGTTAAAAACCTCCCTGAGAAAACCCAATTGGGATAAAACTCGGGTAAGGGAAAAAGAGTACGACTCGGGAGACGCCCTTTAAAAATGGAAGTACTTGCGGTGGGCGACGTTCCAGTAGTTTTGGAGTGTTTTTCCTTCCATTGTTTCCAACTGGAATGCTCCTTTGCCTGCATTTGCTGTGATTTTATATGGCCTGCTCCAGTTGGTGTGCAGTTTCCCTTCACTCGGGTCTTTTGATGCTAAAGTTTTGGCTTTGAGGATGTAGTCGCCTACTTTGAGTGGTCGTATTTTGGCTTTTCTGTTGTAATACCTTTCGACCTGTTGCTTTTGAGCCGTCATTCTTATGTGGGCCATATCCCTTCATTCTTCGGCCTCGTCGAGGTCTTGAAGCCTACCCATGTTGTTATCTGCTCCGCTGGTATGTGAATATCTCAGGCTTGGTTCGCTGATTTCGACTGGTATAACCGCGTCGGTTCCGTAGACCAGCAAGTACGGTGTTTCTCCTGTGCTAGATTTGGGCATTGTCCGACATGCCCACAGTACCTCTGGTAGCAATTCGGTACAGAGCCCTTTGGCTTCTTCGAGTTTCTTCTTTAGTATGTTCAATATTGTTTTGTTGGAGGATTCTTCTTGACAGTTGGCGGCGGGGTGATATGGCGTGGAGAGTATCCATTTAATGTGCCATTTGTCGAAGAACTCCGTTATCTTTTTGCCGATGAATTGGGGGCCGTTGTCGCAGCTGATTTCCTTGGGAATGCCGAAGCAGCATATGATGTTTTTCCATATGAAGGCGATGACTTCCTGTTCGCGTATTTGGGCGTACGCACCTACTTCTACCCACTTGGAGAAATAGTCAGTCAAAACTAACAGAAATCGTACCTTTCCTCGTCCTGCTGGCAGGGGACCGATTTTATCTATTCCTCATTTGATGAAGGGCCAAGTTGACGTTACTGAGTGTAGGGGCTCTCTCGGTTGATGTATCATGGGAGCGTACTTTTGGCACTGTTCACACTTGCAGGCATATTCTGCTGCCTCCTTTTTCATTGTGGGCTAGTAGTACCCGGCTCAGATGATGCAACGGATGAGGGCACGATTGTCGGTATATGCACCACAGTGGCCCTCATGTACCTATTCGAGCACTTTCCTTGTTTGGTGCGGCCCTAGGCACTTAGTGAGGGGCCCGCCAAACGTTCTTTTGTATAGATCGTGATTTATTAGGCAGTATCGGGCGGCTTGTGCGCGGAGCATTTTGGCTGCTTTTTGTCTAGCGGGAGTGTCCCGTCCTGCAGATAGGAGATAAACTGGTTGCGCCCAAGTTAGTTTTAAAGAGAGTACCTTAGTGTGATCTATGGCTAAATGGAGGAGGGTGACTATATTTCCCTTGTTGAAGTTTTTGGTGGCTGTAGCCAATTTGGCTAGGCCGTCTGCTTCGACGTTCTATGCCCTCAGGATTTGTTCTAGGCGGCAATCGTCGAACTCAGGCATCAACTTGTGAATTTCTGATTGATATTTCTGCAGTCTCTGTTCCTTGATCTGATAAGTCTCGGTGATTTTGTTCACCACGAGTTGAGAATCACAATGGAGGATGAGTCGTCGAGCTCCGTACTTGATGGCTAACCTCATACCTGCAATCACAGCCTCGTACTCGGCCACGTCATTAGTCATCTTGGGGCATCGTATGGACTGACAAATTATTTTGCCCATGGGGACATCGAGTACGAGTCCCAGTCCCGATCCCGAGGCATTGGAAGCACCATCAGTGTAGAGGGTCTAGAGGTCGATACTAGGAGTGGCGCGAATGGCCTCTAGTTCCACTTCCGGCAAAATCTCTGTACTGAAATTGGCAACAAAATCTGCAAGTACCTGCGACTTGATGGCATTTCTGGAGTGATAGGATATGTCGTGCTCGCTGAGCTCTATGGCCCATCTAGCGAGCCTGCCTGATAACTCGGGTTCGTGTAGGATGCTTCTCAGGGGGAGGTCGTTATGACTTTTATGGGATGACACTGAAAGTAAGGTCTAAGCTTTCATGAAGCTACAACTAGTGCCAGGGCTAGCTTCTCGAGGTGTGGATACCGTATTTCGGCGTCCACTAGGGTTTTGCTGATATAGTAAATAGGAGACTGCGTACCTTTGTTTTCATAGACTAGGATTGCTCTAACAGCGACTTCGGACACTGCCATGTATACTAACAAGAGTTCGCCAGGGTTCGCTTTAACTAGCAATGGTGGCGAAGACAGGCATTCTTTTAATTTTTTCAAAGCCTCGGCGCATTCTTCGTTCCATTGTAGGCCGTGATCTTTTCTCAATACGTTGAAAAATTTATGGCATCTGTCGGAGGATTGTGAGATAAACCTGGATAGGGCGGCTATTCGCCCTGTCAGCTTTTGTACCTATTTTTTTGTTGTTCAAGGTCTCAGGTATTGCATCTATTGCCTTGATCTGGTCTGGGTTGACTTCGATACCTCGTTGTGATATGAGGAAACCGAAGAACTTCCTTGATGCTACGCCGAAGGCGCACTTTTCTAGGTTCAGTTTCATCCTATACTGTCATAGTATCTCAAATGCTTGTTTCAGATGATCGAGGTGGTCTTCTCTATTTGCCGATTTTACCAACATATCGTCGATGTAGACTTCCATGGTCTTGCCAAGCTGTTCCTTAAACATTCTGGTAACTAGTCTCTGATACGTAGCTCCTGCGTTTTTGAGTCCGAAGGGCATCACTTTATAGCAATATGTCCCCTGGTGGGTGATGAAGGTTGTCTTTTCATGGTCCTCCTCGGCCATCATGATTTGGTTGTAGCCGGAGTAGGCATCCAAGAAGCTTAGCAGCTCATGTCCTGCTGTGGCATCGATCAACTGGTCGATGTGAGGTAACAGGAACGAGTCCTTCGGGCATGCTTTGTTAAGTTCAGTGAAATCAATGCACATCCTCCATTTCCCATTTTTCTTTTTGACCATAATGACATTGGCGACCCATTGGGGATATTTTGATTCCTTTATGGACCCGTTGGCTAGTATCTTATCTACCTCTTCACTGACGGCCTCGTTGATTGCGGTGTTGAACTTTCTTCTAACTTTCCGCACGGGTGGGTATAGTGGATCGACGTTCCGCTTGTGGATGGCAATATCTCTTAGTATCCCCCGCATATCTGAATGAGAAAAAGCAAATAGATCTGCGTGGTTAGTTAGGAATTCATGGTACTTACTTGAATCACAGAGGCTATGTCCGATGTAGGCTTTCTTTGCATGGTCGATGACGTGCAATTGCACTAGGTCGAGATCCTCGACCGTTGCTTTGCAGGCTTCTACGATATCCGAATCTTTGATGGCTTCCGTTGTCGGGTCGACCTTAGTCCCCGACACGGCTGATTGCTATGCTTCCGCACTTGCTCATTTCAACTGTTTGGTGTGTGAGCAGTCTTGAGGGATTCGGTAGCATTCTTGTGCGGTGCACGGCTCGCCCCGAATGTTAAATACTCCCCAAGGGGTGGGGAACTTGATCACTTGGTAGAAGCTTGAGGGGATTGCCGCATGGCGTGTATCCATGGGCGTCCTATGATGGCGTTGTAGGCTGTTTCTTGATTCATGACGTGGAAAGTGGTTTCCAGTGTAACTCCTCGTGCTAAAATCGGTAATGATACCTCCCCGGAGGTTCGTTCCACTGCATTGTTAAAACCTGTCAGTGTTATGCAGAGTGGTACTATCCTATCTTCGAGCCTCATTTGTGCGAGGACTCTTGGATGGATAATACAAGCACCGCTTCCGTCATTAACCATGATTCTCTTGACATCAGTGTCAGCAATACGTAAATTTATAACCAAAGCATCATAATGAGGAAAAGACAAACCGTCGGCATCAGACTTATCGAAGGTGATACTTTCTTCGAAGTCGTCATACCGTTTGTGGGGATTGTTCGTTTCAGTTTGTGCGAGGTGGTGAACTTTACATGGTTGATCGCTGAATCGTCGCCTCCTCCGACGATCATGTTGATGGTGTGTGCTGGCGAAGGCGACTTTGGCGGCCAATGAGGTTGTTCCCGCCCTCGTGCGAAGTTGATCTTTCCCTTATCGTTGAGCAGCTCCCTCAAGTATCCTTGGTTCAGCATTCTGACTACCTCCTGTCATAGCCCTATGCAATCTTCGGTTTTGTGCCCTCGTTCCTGGTTGAACTCGCACAGGACGTTTGACTTCCTCGTGGCGGGGTCTGATTTCATTTTCTATGGACATTGTACCTTGGTGCCCAGCTTCTCTAGTGCGTACACTATTTCTGAGGGAGACACGCAAAAGTTATGGGCAGATAATAAAGGGGGCATACCTCTTTCATTACGGAGTGGGGCGACGTCTCGCTGCAGTGCTTCTGTGTGTCTTGGCGGTGGTGGATGCGAGGATCTGATGTAAGGCTAATGCCTTTCTTTGTTGAAGCGTGAGGAATGTTCTCGCCGACCCTTGCTGCGTCGATCCCTCCTTGCCACTGACAGTATCGTCGTGAGCCGCTTGGTTGGTCCGTTGAGGTCATCCTTATCTGCTCGTACCTCGGCACAGTAGGCATTATGGATCTCCTCCAATGTGGTGGGAGGATACTTCATGAGTCGGCTCAGTAGCTTTTTGGTTGCTTTCGAACCATTTCTGCTCAACCCATTTTAGAAAGCTGCGACCGCCATGCCTTCCGATACATTTGGTAGGCTCATCCTTACTCTGTTGAATCTGGACAGGAAATCCCTGAGTCCCTCGCCTGCTGTTTGTCAGACGGCGAAGATATCGTTAACCCTGGCCTCTGCTTTCTTTGCTCCTGCGTGGGCGGTGGCGAACTTAACCGCCATTTCTTGGACTGTTGATATTGTTCTGGCTGGCAGCTGCGAGTACCATGTTAACGCCCCCCCCCCCCAATCAATGTTTCTCCGAACTTTTTCAGCAGTACGGATGGTACTTGTTCCTTTGACATATCGTTACCCTTCACAACGGTCACATAATGGATCGGGTGGTCTTCAGGGTATGTCGTCCCGCCATATATCCTTAAGTAAGGTGGCATCTTGAAGGTTTTTGGGATCGGGTGAGGTGCAGCTTCTTCGCTATATGGCTGTTCGACGAATCTTCCCACGTCACGCTTCGGTAGTAACTTAGGAGCGCCGGGAATTTTGTCTACTCTTTCCTGATGCTCTTTCATTTGATCCCAAAGTGCCTTGTTTTCGTTCTCCATTTCCTCCATTTTTTTAAGGATGGCTGCAAGTGTGCCATCGCTGGTCTGGTCTTTGGTGTGGTTGTTGTTTGTACGTGCTGCATCCGGTTCACTAGTGGTAGTGATATCTGTCGTCAACGGGTTCGTGATGTTACCTTGGGGCGGTTTTTCGAGCAAGCTGCCTAGGGTGTTCATCCGCCACTCTTCCAGTAGCTTTTTGACCACAGGAGGCGGTGTTTCTTTGACTGCAGACGTGGAAGCTCCATTTTTGTGCAAGATCGTCAAATCTTCAGATGGAGAGGGTGAGATTTCTCCCTCTTGAGTGCTACCAGGTGTTGTGCTCAAGATGTTTTATCTGCCGGCCTCGTTGAGGGGGCCTATGAGGTTGGTTGTGACGCCTGCTATTGCTTTCAATCTTGCGTCATTTTCTGCCATTTTTCGATTTCAGTAGGGTGTGAAGGAAGGTGGTTTGTTTTTGATATTGTAGGTGCAAACTATGATTTCGATTGCCGAAATCCCCACAGACGGCGCCAAAGTGTTTGACTCGAAAGTTAATAAATACTTTGCAAGTGAATACAATCAAAAATAGATCAAAGGTAAATCTTAATCGAAAATAATAAGACCTAGAAATGTGAATTGTATATCTTATTGTTTTCGATAGATTGAGTGTTCCAGAGAATAAGAGGTAGAGAGAGAAAGAGAGAGAGAGCTTGTCTTAGAAAAAGTCTCCTTTACAATATTGGGATCTTCCTTTATATAACAGGAGAACCCCCTCGAAATAATAAAATAATACAGCGGTAGGTCACGTGTCTTCGAGAGGACGACGAGACTTAAGAGCATGTTTTCGCTCTGACATTCTGAGGTTGTACCCATACTACGACTATTGTTTAGTCATGGGTCGTTGCTACCGCAGTGGACAAAATTTAACCCTATACATAAATATCCTTGCAGGAAATTTTTTTCACTTATTTCAAATTTAAATACACTTGGAAAAAGTGTTAGCTTCGCCATCGAATATTAGTACAATATTGATGACAGCTTTACAATGAAGACATATAATTATATAGTAGTAGGAAAACTTAAGTAATTAAATAATAACAAATCAGTTTCGTAGCACAGGTATCAGATGACGTGTGAACATTTCCCCCCAGTCAAATCGATGTGAAATCCACTGTTTTGTTTGTGGTGAATTTTATAATTCTTCAAAAGTTTTCGGGATACTCATAATAAATTGGAGAGATAACAATATTCTGCTATTTAAATTTTTCTTTATTACTGCCAAAGTCATCAAACTTGTCCCCTTCGAGGAAGATAACTAACGTCTACTGAGGATGGATGAGATAAGAGTTTCATTAATTAATTATAAATATATATGATGTAGATCATTCAATAAATATTTATATGTAATACGGTCAGCCCTCTATATAACAATATCCTTATATAATAATATTTTATTATAAAAGCAAAGTTTTTTCGAAACCAATATTTATATAATGTTAACATCCAAAAATATTCGGAACAAACAAAATTGTTATAGAGGGGTTTGATTGTAATCATAAAAAAGTAAATTTATAATCTTGAAAGATAAAAGGCTATATATATCTGTAATACGTAAAGATGATCGATTTGATAGCGAAAATTTTCTTTATTTTGCCTAAGGTGTCTAATGGGTCGGGTTTAATCGTAATCGGATCGGTCCGGACCGGTTAAAATCGGAACCGGCCGGTTGGCACAAAGGGGGTTCAGGTGGGCTGGTTAATGGGGTAAGGGAGGTTGGTCCGTTTATATTGGGGCTACCGGTTAATCGAACCGGTCAAACCTGGTCAACGATTTTTACTGTACAACCGGTTAACCTGCCCGGACCGGACCGGTATAACGGCTACCTATTTTATTTTATTTTCTTAATAATTAGGCTTTTTTTTTCTACCGTTGGCAATGGGCTTCTGCCCTTATGGACGTTGCCCAATGGCAGATTTGCACAAATAGCCCATTTTTGGGTTTTATTAAAAAAATTAAACACCTTTTGTAATTACCTAATTACCCCTTTGAAAAAATATAAAGACACCCCCCTCCCCACTTCTTCATTTCTTCACTCTTCTCTCATTTCTCAAACTAATATTCTCAATTATCATTCTCTCATTCACCTAAAGTGCAATTAAGTATTTGGCTTTCATTTTAATTGGAATTTCATTTAGCGTATTATTTAATATTTGAAGTTTGAAGTTTGAACAATTGACCTTTTTTTCGTAGTAAAATTGGAGTTGAGAAATCATCAAGTGTAAAATTTGTTGCCGAATTCGATGCACTCCCTCCGACTCTTTTTCTTATTTACTATTTTATTTGTATATTTAATTGTTGCTCGTAGTTAAATTTTTACAATATATTTAATGCTGCAAAAAAAGTTTGTAATAAGGTTACTAATCGGGGAAACAAAAAAGAGGTAGTACTTCAACATCTGATAGTAATTTAAATGACTCTACAAATATTGTTGAAGCATTACCTGATAATAATATAGATTATGAACAATTCCAGGAAGATTTCGGTATAGAAGATAATGAATTAGAAATGGAAGATGAAATATCACTTACACCTAGTAGTATTGACGCTGGTGGCAGGGGTGGTGGTCGTGGTGCTAGTAGTAGACCACATGTGGCCCCGACTAGTAATCGGAGAAAAAGAAGTAAGGTTTGAAATTTTTTTGTCGAAATAGAAGGTACTGATAGAGTTAGATGCAAACTTTGTAATGATACTTTTAAACATAAGACTGGAGGACAATTAGGGGGACTGGGACACTTAGTAGACATATGAGAATTGAGCATCCTATAGAATGGGGCTATGATGGAGATGGAAATCAAGCCACTCTAAACCTTGCTTTCTAGAGGTCTTATGAAATATGATAAAATGAAGGATCGTGAGAAGTTAGCAAAAATAATTGCTTTGGGTTGCCTACCTTTTTCTTTTACTTCTTCATCATATCTTATTATGTATCTTCAAAGAATTAACAATCCTTTATTTAAAGGTATCCTTAAAAGTACTTGTAGATCTAATATCTTTAGACTTCATGGACAATATCAAACATACATACGTTATTTGTTTAGCCACATTCCTTGTTGAGTTTCTCTAACTTCTGATATTGGCCTGTTATAATGGAAATAATTATTTGACAATTACATGTCATTGGATAGATGATAGCTATTGCATGCAAAAACGTATTATCGCTTTTAAATATGATGAAGATCAGAGTCATACTGATGTGTTTATAAGTACTACTATTTGCGAAGTTGTTAAATTTTATAATCTCAAGCAAAAAATATTGTGTATTTCTTTTGATAATGCTTCAAACAACAATGCCGCAATTTCAATATTGAAACTGCATTTGCAATCACCACTTGACGAAATTTTTTGGTGTTAGGTGTGCATGTCACGTTTATAGTTTAATTTTTAAAAGTGGGCTTTATTTATTTTCAATTGAGATTACTCATGTTAGAAGAGCAGTTAATGTTATTCAACGAAATAATGGACAATCTAGAATTAGGGAATTTAAGAATAAGTGTAACGAGCATAACCTTAATCCAGATTCATGCTAGAAGAAATTGTGACTAGATGGAATTATACATATATATTTTTATAATATTGCTACAAATATAACTTCCCAATAACTGAAGTTGCTAATGGTATTGTACTGATCCAAACCGTATGTTAACAATTACTACTTTGGAGGACATTAATGATGTTGTTAAATTTTTAAATAAATTTTATACAGCTACTGTTGAGTTTTCTGGAGCATATTACCCTAGTATTACTATGACTTTAGTACATATAGCTGGAATTTCTTTTCTGCTTCTCGAATTTAAGAAGAAAGAAAAATATAGGGATGTTGTTGAAAAAATACAAGCAAAATTCAAAAAATATTTCTTTTCAATTCCTCCAATTCACTTAATTGGTACTGTTTTAAATCCTTTTATTAAGATGTTTGATTGTCACAAATTAATCAATGCTTTATATACTTATATGAAAATTGGACCAATTGAAACCCCATATATATATATATATATATATATATATATATATGTATGAACAATCTAAATAATTCTTTACAATAATTATATAATTATTATGCAAATATAATTGATGATGCCACTCTTAATGTAGGCAATGTTAATCCCACTATGCATTGTACCACTTCAACTAGTGTGGATGATGAAGAAGGCCTTGATAGTTTTAATATTTTTTCTACATTTTCTAACACTCAAATCAATAGCAGGAACATTGGTGACCTTTAATTCTACTTGCAAAAGCAAAAAGAGCCACACACAAATAAATTTTCACATTGGGATGGTGGCATGAGAATGGAAAGCAATTTCATGTTCTTTCCGCTATGGCTGGGGACGTGTTGAATGTGCCAATTTCAACTATTGCATCAAAGAGTGCATTTAGCCTAGCAAGACAATGATTTGGAGAGACCCGTCATTCATTGGGAAGCAATGCTTTGGAAGTTTTAGTATGTTTCAGAGATTGAATTAGATCGGAATGAAGAAATCAAGGACGTGAAGATGTTGATAGCCCAGAAGACGAGGAATTTGGAGCTATATTAGCACATGGTAACCCATCCGAATTTAACACTCTAGAAGAAGGCCACTCAGTTCATATTGATTATGACGAACTTACTAAGGCAATGCAAAACCTTTGAATTTACACTTTTTTTGTTAATTTACTTGCTTTAAATGTAAACCTTTTAATTTGTAAGCTTGAATTTTGAAATAAATGTAGCACTTACAATTTATAAGTGCAATTTTTTCTCATCTTCATTGTATTCTTTATATTTTTACTTTATATTAATATAACTTACAATAGTTATACAAAATACAAATATATATATATATATATTACACTAACCCGGCCCGGCTCCTTGTACTCGTAACCCTTACGGTTCATTTTTTACCCGGATGAACTCAAACCCGATAAGCCCCAACTCGTAACCGATCCGAACCCAACCCGTACGGTTACTAATTTTTTCTACCCAGCCCGGCCCGGCCCACCCGTTAGACACCCTTAATTTTGCAGATGGATAATAGTTAAACTCATTTCGTATTAGCATGTATTTTTTCACACGATATTGCATGAAAATGAATACTTATATCCGCTGGTTTATATCATAGGTAGTGCATCTACACACGTTTCTAAAAATGTGAAAAAATAACTACTTCTAATATTAGAAATAGAAGAATTCATAGAAAAAGTTTTTAGAAACATAGAAGAGATTCAGCAGAAGATGAAAAAAATAAAAAATAAATTGAGTTACCTAAAAAGATATTTGCACATTAATTAAAATATATAACATAACAAACAATATAATTAGTAAATGGTCTTAAACAGTACTCAAGAGGGAAGTCTTGAGGGAAACATGTATTATGTAGAGTTAATCAAAATACGCCTAAACTCCACAATTATTAAAAAGAAAAAATGAGTTTCAATCATCGTCTATAGGGGCATAGTCGGTGGCAGCACTCCCCTACCAAGGATCTTTTCATATCCAAAGCTCGAATTTAAGATTTCTGGTTAAGAAAAAGGCAGTCTTATCCGCTACACCATATCCTTTGGCGGACATATACGTAACAACTATATTACGTACTTTCAGTCATTCACTGTCAATATTTGCGTTTACTTAACCTACGCATAAGCATTGCGATCTGAAAATGTGACGATAAAAATAATTAAGATTTCAAATCAAAATCTTTAACTAAGAAGAATGAAATGTTATTCCCTTTTTATACGTTTCTCAAAAGTTAATACGGTCATGTGAAATTTTTATTTTTAACTTTAAAAACTCTTTTGATTATTTACTCCACTTTCTTAATTTTGATTAATAATTACAAATACACCCATGCATGTATTTTCAAGAACAAACAGTTAAATAGAATCCTAGATAATGAAAATCCTACATATATTAAATTGTGTGTAGAATTTTTAAAATGTCAGGAGCTGATTGGTTGGTTGGTGTATTCATGATTGAATCAAATTATAGAGGTTCTTTGATTAATACTTTACGTTAAACAATAATTTGCAATCAGAATAAAATTATTCTATAGAAATGGACCTTTTGTAAATATATCAATATATATAAAAATAAACAAAGACAGAAGAAGTCCCACTCCTTAAAAGAAAAAAAAAGTGAAAATAGAAATGTTCTGACGTGGAAAACGAGTACAATAAATAGAATTGTTGGACCACATTATTCTCAAGGCATGATTTAAGATCAACGGGCATTATATAGCTGTGGCATGTATTTCATGGGATGCTTATTTTTTTCCTTCCTTTTTCCATATTTATATTTAAGAAAGAAAATTGCATTATTACCTCCGGTCCACAATAAGAAACTTATTTGCTTTGGGCTCACCCATTAAAAAAATACTAAATTCTAGACGAAAATTTTCATTGAATGTTGCACCATAGTTATAGTAGCACTTACTTCTCTTCTCAAATGTGAGGAATAAATGACTTTTTAAGGATACGTACATAAAGCTAATTTTAAAAAAATAAATTAAATTTTTTCTTGATTATATAAATGGATACTTATTTTGAACGAAAATAAAAAAGCAAATTGGTCACTTATTTTCCGACGAATAGTGATGAAATGATCACTCTTATCAGAGTGTAGCTTCGGCCTGCATAAGTAGAGCATGCATATTATTCAACCAACTCATGTTTAAAGATCAAAAGTGGAGAGCGTAGAGTATAATGTTCATCGAAGTTGAACGATCGCAAACTTTTCCTCTTTATTTCCATATTGCTAAAAGAAAATCCCAAAAGAAAGAAAAGAACACAAAAGTTAGGGAAAAACAAAAGGCAAAAAGCCGAAGAAAGAAAAAGAAAAAGAAAATGTCAGAGAATCACAATGTGTTCTGTTCAAAATATTGAGCGTGATGCCTAAGTTATTGAACCAATTAAAATATTAAATGCAAAGCATATTCTTTCTTGTCGACTTTACAATTCAAGTTTTTCAGTTGCGATCTGATTAACGGAGCTTCTAATGAAAAGAATTAGAAAAGGGAATTTCCAGTGCCACAAAATGAGTTGTTTAGCAACGTGGCTGCATGCAATAGAATATCTTTCAGTATCTTTGTATTTACATTTTTTAAAAGGTCACGCACCATTCTACGTATCAATATTTAGATCCGAATTGTTTAAGACTCATTAAAAAAATAAAAATAAAAACGCTCCCCATCAAAGTCTTTTATATATTCCACCATAATTTTTAGTGATTTCTACGCACATTGCATGATGACCAACAACATATTCCACTATAAATGGGATTTAGGGAAGATAATGTGTATGTAGACCTAATATTTATCTGGTGAAATTAAAGACAAAGGCGGAGCTATCTTATTAGGTACGGCCGAACCCATTTACTTTTGCTTAAGCATTGTATTTATATTAAGAAATTTATTATATATGTATGAACATTTAATTGCGAATCCAATAACTAAAACGAGCTAGGAGTTCCATGATAACTTCAGAACCCACAAACTTCAAATTTTAACTACACCTTTACATAAAAAAAGTTGTTTTCGATTGACCCCATCTCAAAATCTGCGAACTTAGCTTATAATTTCTTTATTCGTCCAGCTTAAAGGTTTTCTGAAGATCTGTTTTGTACGTAGTTAAATAGTGCTTATGAGAAAGATTGCCTTTACATGCAGTATCAACTTTATCTCTGCACTTGAAATGAAAATTAAATGCAAATTGGGAGGAAGGAGGAAGTAGGGTTCATTAAGTTATCAGACATGGTGATTAAATGGGATTATCTTAATCTTTAGCATAGATTTATAGCTTGACCACGCCAATTGATTTGATGAATAAAAAACATGATTAACTTGCTCGACAAGTAATACAAATGATTTAGTAAAATAAAACTTCCTTTTTTTTTTTTGAAATAAATGCTGAAAAATCAGGATTATTAAAATAAATCCAATTTGATGTCATGCCAATTGCCATTGGCATGATTCGTTTAGTTTAATTACCGAACCATGTGCACAACTTTAAAAACCTCAAGGACTAAAACGACAGTTCCAACGGTCATGGTTTGATTTAAATTCCACATCCTCAACTTATTTTTATTTCGTTTTAGTCCCTAATAAATAATACTGCAGAAGCCACAGGAATTGGCTTAGGTATGTACATAACTTTAGGCTATTTATCTAAAATTACGCATTTGCTAAAAATAAACTTTACCCATTTTTATTCCGTATTCCTACTCTACGTGTAGTACCTAATAGTCAAACATACTAAACATTTTTCCTGTTCTAATTTATATGACATTTCAGTTAAAATATCATGGTATAGCCAGCTTTTACACTGATCAATGGAAAATAGTCAGCGTTTACCAAGTCAATGAAAAATTGCCACTATTTTGCTGCAGCAGGGACCGGTCCAGTATAATATAATACGAGAGTTCTGGTGCATTTGTGTACGAACTCCAGCATATTGTGCTGGACCTGTATACTTTGCTAACTCCAGTAAAATTTGTGGGAGACTGGAGCACCAGTGCTCCAAACTCCAGTATATTATACTGGACAATTATACTTGCTGGAACTTCCGTAAAATTTGCGGGAGTTCCAGCATAATTATGCTTGAACTCCCGTAAAATTTTGCGGGAGTTCCAGCATAGTTATCTTGGAACTCCAGTAAAATTTACGGAAGTTCAAGCATACTTATGCTGGAACTCCCGTAAAATTTGCAGGCGTATTTTTCCGGATTTTGAACATTGTTTTCGCTCAGATTTAAAGTGACTAAATTTCGATGACTTTTGAAACTTGACTATTTTTCAACCACCAGTGATAAATCTGGCTATTTTTGAATTTCTCCCTACATTTCATTGCAACATTTCAAATGTTTGATAATATCCAATTTTTATTCAATCTTTCGAACTTTCAAGAATTCAAGTTCATTGAAGTATTCAAATTCTGATTGTTTTTATTATTTTTCTACTTATACCTCATACCAAACAACCCTAAGACTACTAATTTTTATGAAAACAATTTTCTTACGTAGTTTTTGTGACAAGTCAAACAGTCTCTTGCTTTGGAGCGAAGTAAACAAATTAAATCCAATTTGCAGAGGTGGGATCAGGATGGAAAAAGATGTTGGTGATATTCTAATAATTATTACGAGGGCCCTCTTGACTTTGAAACATATAGTCAAGTCAAAGTTTGGTTTTAATAGAATATTCATTAATTTGCTGAATCTTTTTCCTTTTACTTTTCTAATCCATCTTTTGATAATATGTTTTCAGTTTTTTTAAAAGAAAAAATTAAACTGTGAAAGTAAAGCTTAACGAATCAATTCTCCGGTTTTCGTGACTTACTACCAAAAAAAATAGTATGTTTTTTTCAAAAATATCAATATTTTAATATAAAAATTTAGTCAAGTTAAGTTATGTTTAATTTTCATTTCTGTCGTTGAATGATGGGCAACATAGAGTCTTATTGCCTAGAATAGAGATTATTTTGTTTACAGAGTCACCATTTGAAATTGACTTTTTGGGTATTCCAAGTCGCCTTTTTATTTGAATCCCTAGTCAAAGGAAGGTTTGACTCTATTATTATCAGTCTGCGAAAACAAAGTTCGAGTAAGGAATTCTATTGACCGGGGAGAAGGTATAAAGCATTCCCCGAGTCCCGTGGTTCTAGCACGGTCGCTTTATTGACTTAAAACTTGGCTTGAACTATTTTGGACAAATTGTGATTTATATGATTTTCATGTTTTACCTATCCGCTTTTATCTCTTGATTATTAGAAAAATTAAAGAATATTTTGAATAATAAGATGTCATTACCACACTACGCAAGCGAATGCGTGATTGACGAAACTTATTATTTAGTCATAGCAGCGCTACGCAAACGAATCTACAGTCATAACAAACGATTGTTAGCACATTATTTACTTTTGAAAAATTGCTACAGTTGTCCTTTGAGGAAAAAATTAACCTCTTTTTTTTTTGGAAAATTTATTAAATATCACTATCACGCTACGCAATCGAATCCGCAATTATGACAAAGGATTTATAAATTAATTAAAACTATTGAATAATGATATGAAATTAATGAGTTAACTTATTAAATGTTAAGCATCACGCTACACAAGTGAGTCCGTGAAGTTAAAAGCGCACCTCCTATTTGCCTAGCGTTTAAATTAATTAAAAGGAAACGAGTTAATTTAATTAGTAGAAAAATATGATATTATTATTATTATTATTATTATTATTATTATTATTATTATTATTATTATTATTATCTAGCTTTATAGTTGGGAAAAATTATGCAAATAAATGTTGGACCAACTTTATCTATTTTAAAGAAATGGGCTAACTTCTTGTTAAAAGGAAAAATGGGCTAGCTTGTATAGAGCTTTTGGGCTGCTGGAAATTATTAGGAATTTTTACACTCTATAGAAAACCTCAGTACCCTATTTATTTTAAATAAATACCATTTTAAAATATTACATCCTATAAATACCTTTTATCCTTTATAGCAAAAAATTTAAATATAGTTACATCCTACAATTAAGGCACCATGTATGCTAAATATTATTTTTCTCTCTCCCTTTTTGTATTTTCTCTCACATAATTACCGTGTATCAGCAAACCCCAATACAATCTCTCTATATTTGCATACAACCAGACTCTCTTCTCCCACAAACCCTAGTTTCTTAACAAGCTATTTTACCTTGTTGTTGGGGATTGATCTTGACTGCAGCGCTGCTTCAACCTCATCAGTGATGAATGAGGCGCTAAAAACTTTAGGCCATCCAGGATTATTAGCAGATGGGCGGTGAATGATTTGCCCTTGTGTACAAACTCCAAGTTTTGCAAGATATGTTGTGCAACAAACCGCTCTTTTGGCCACCGTAGGCTGAGCCCCCAATTGACTCTCGATCATCCACCTAAAAAACAATTGCATTAATTGGACAAAATACATTAATGACTTCTTCTATTTCTTTTCCTAAAGAACCTAAGGAAGAGCAGAAAGAAGAAAATGAGCTGCAATCTTTTGGTCTGGGGTTCTTGTAGATGTGTTAGGGGGCTGACCAGCCGGAATTAATGGTTGGCCGCCGGCTGGCGAAGCCATAGGGCTGTTTCTCTCTCTAGATCGCCCAAATCGCCTATTTTGTATTCAGTTGTATTCGAATGTATTCTTCAGCTGTATTCGCTTTTATTCAGGTTTAATTAGTTGTATTTAACTATTTTATTCAGCAATAGTTAGTTGTATTCAAGTGTTTTATACAACTGTATTCAGTTGTATTAAGTTGCAGTTAGTTATATTCAACTATTTTATTCAGCAGAAGTTAGATGTATTTTGTTGCATTCAAGAGTTTATTCAGCTGTATTCAGTTGTATTTTTGTTGTTTCAAATATTTTATTCAGATGAATTAAGGGCAATTTTGTTGTATTCAACTGTATTATTCATATGTATTTCTCTTTATTCAGCTATAATCTTTATTATGTATCTTTCAAATACAGATTAATGAGGGATCGTTTTAGTTCGTTGAGTTAAATTAGGAGAATATCATGTGATTTTATTTCCTTCCGTTTTTAGCGCAGATATGTTACTGTATTTAATGTTAATATCGCTTGAATACAACTAAATACATGTCAAACTTAGCTGAAATTCCAGATTTTACGCCTATGTTTTTTGTTGTATTAATGAATACAACAGTTTAAATACATGAAATACATTGTATAAAAACATAAAAGGTATTTATAACACGTAATATAGCAAATGGTATCTATAAATGGTTAATTAGACCAAAAAGATGGTGCTTTATGAAAAATTCCCAAATTATTATAAGAAAATGGGCCAGCTAGTATATTTATTAACTTGGCTTATGATGTTCATCTTATGTGGCCTAAATTTATTATTTTGAACTCTAATAACCAAATGGCCAACTGCAGCTAGTAAATAATAGTTCGTTTTACATTGTAACAACATATATAAAAATGTCCTTTGAATTTTAGTACGCAAAATTGTGATAATAGAGAGACTCTCATATGAATCCAAAAAAAAAAAATTAAATCAGCGTCATGCTCAATCAAGAAGAGAAGTACATTGGTAGTCTTACACTCAATTTTAAAACAAATGGCCAAAATAAATTATATTTAAAAATAACCTCTTTTATTGCAAAAACGAAGAACCTATATTAACCATATTCATTCAACCTTAACTAAAACCATTTGTAAATGTCTAAACAAGACTACTACTATAAATGAGACAACTTAGCTTTAAAATGAAATCATAAGCATGACCAAACAGTGGTCAATGAATAAAAAAGGGTTTAGTTAGGCAACAAACAAAGGGACAAACATGAAACTGCATGGCTCAAAATATAATACATATTCATTTCACACAACCACACAACTGAGGGATACTCCCTTCACACAACCACACAACTGAGGGCCAAGCTGAATTATATCCTAAATTTTGGCATAAGACTAAAGATGCTTGGCACAGTTTAATTAACTAACATACAGTCATAACATTATCCAATATTCAAAAGTATATAATAATGAAGCTGCTAATATTTTCAGGTACCATTGCTTTCATTCCAACTTGATTTTTAGGAGTTTATATGGCCTGAAAGTTACCTGGACAGCAGAAAGAAGAAAAAATTCAGCAAATCAACTCTTTCCAGATTACAGCAGAACAAGCAGCAACACAACAAAAGACAGCCAACAAACACCAGCAAAAACTAGGGGTGTCAATCAATATTTAAAAACCGACTAAATCGACCGAACCGTATCGTACCGAACCAATTTTTAGGTTTCTTATAATAAAATCGTAGATTTTTATATAAATCTATAACTGAACCGGTAATTAGCGTAGGTGTTTTATTTTATGAAAATAAATTGAAAAAATACCGAACCGTACCGAATAGATTTACAATGTGAAAAATATATTTTTATATTAAGTTTAAAAATAATAAAGCAGTGAATTTTTTCTGGGTCTTAGAATTATGAAATAGTTACAAGACAACAAGTAATTAAACTTAAAATTCTAATCCCCAAACCTATTATGCTACTCCTATTGCAACTAAATTATTTCTAGCATATTCACTAATAAAACACAAGGTATTGTAGTGATTATGAATAGCAAACTATAATGTATTGAACATGTTTCTTCTTGTAGATTTAGATTTATCTTTTCGAATATTTAATCTTATATAGACTTCATTCTTGAGACCAAGCTTGGTTAATATCTTTCCACTCGTATTTTTTCTTTTTTGTATTTGCTTAGTTTCTTTTACATTGACGTAGAATAGTTGATGGATCCATACTTTAGCCATCTTTTATATTTATTTAATTTATCACCTTTATATTGAAAAATGTATTTAGAGAGTTTTGCTAAGTCCTATAAAAGTACGTATGTTATTGCATTCTACTTCTAATAGTGATTTTTACATGACATTTAAAAAAATACCGAATATTTATCGAAACGTACCGATACCGAAGAGAAACCGACATGATTGGGACGGTTTCGAAAAGTCAAATTTTGGTTATACATAATAGAATAATCGAAAAATTTGTATGGTATAAATTTTATAAAATAACCGGCCGAACCGAATCGTTGACACCCCTAGCAAAAACAGCAGAAAACCAGCAGCAAATTCGTATTTGAACAGCCCGAAAACTTAGAGAAGAATCCCGGAACCAAACTCTAAAGAAGACTTGTACTTTTCTAAAAGTTTGCACTCTAAGATTCACTCCCAAAGCTCGTAATTTCAGCTTACTTTTCATGTGTTCAACTGCTGAAATTTTTTATGTTTTTGTGTGTTTAAGCAATTCTAAAAATCTGTATGGATGTGTGATGGAGTCCCCCTTTAAATGAGAAATATCAGCCCTTAAATAGGCAAAGAAAAGCCAACTTTTTGGACAGATTTTGGTTCACCAAAAATCAATCAAAAAAGAGACTGAGTTTGTGTGCTAAAAGCCATCCAAAAGGTGAAAG
Organism: Nicotiana glauca; assembly: GCA_026770625.1. Taxonomy (NCBI): domain Eukaryota; kingdom Viridiplantae; phylum Streptophyta; class Magnoliopsida; order Solanales; family Solanaceae; genus Nicotiana; species Nicotiana glauca. Next base: position 269,794 of record MU743312.1, read on the forward strand.
GGCAGCTTGAAATCTGCTATAGCAGGAGCCAAGGGTCATTTCAGCCACCCTAGTACTAAAATAAGTTGCTAGTGTACCCCTAAATACATGATTGAACAAACTAATCTTCAACTTTTAACCAAATAATAGTATCACCCTATGTTTTCTAACCAAAACATAAGCAACCATATAACTAGACTGAAGTGTTCAACCAAACAGACAAACATCAGTTGCTAAGTAGCAACTAGATTAACAATACTTCAGCACAGTTCGGAAAGAAATCAGAAACCAAACGACCCATTTGAAAACATAAACTCATTACAACAATGGTAACAACCTAACGAGGAATTTGGTTGAACCGATCAGAACGTCAAACTAACTAAACTCGTAGTAACTAAGACAAACAGATAATCGAGATCAAATAAAAAATAATTAACCGATATTAAGTACTCCCTCCGTTTCAATTTATGTGAACCTATTTGACTGGACACGGAGTTTAAGAAAAGAGAGAAGACTTTAGAACTTGTGGTGTAAAATGAAGTACATATATTTTGTGTGGCTATAAATCATTGCATAAAAGTAAATTATTTCCAAATAGGGAAAAATGTCAATCTTTTTGGCACCGACTAAAAAGAAAATAGGTTCGCATAAATTGAAACGGAGGGAGTAAAACTTTAAACAACGAGAATCGATTCGAGCCAATATTTTGTTGAAACTAAACTAGAACAACTATCATAATTTAACTAAATCAAAAGCATGAATAACATGATTAGGAAAAAGCATAGACATAGAACACAAATTAAAACCTAAACCTAATCGCTAAAGAAAACAGAAACTACAAGTAACAGATTTTAACTTAAATAAGAAACTACAATTAAATATATTAAAACAACAAATCAGAAACATAAAGGAGAAGATTAGTATTTTACCTGAATGCTTAGGCTTCGAACTAGTAGTACAACACAACTAGGCGGAGAATCGACCTCCACACCTTTTTTTCTCAATGACAAATGCCGAAAAACACAAACTCCGACAAACCAGGTTGAGTTCGGCACTATGTCAAAGAGAAAAAAAGATTAAGGGGGTCGTGCTTAATGCACATAAGAAGAGTTCCGGGGTTGATTGGGTGGTGAAGTAATGGCGATGTCGCGGCAGCGGGGGTACTCGGTCGGCAGCGGTGTGGTTTTTTGGGGTAAAACTAGAGGAAAAGTGTAGATCTCTTGGAGATCTACATGTTTATGTGAAGTTTGTGTGGTGAGGTGGTCGGATTTTCTGTGAAATCGAAGTGGGAAGTAAGAGGCGGCTATCTAGGGTTTCGATTTCACGGAATTTGGAGGGGTTTTGGAGGGCTTGGGGCTCGGATTAGGAGAGAGGGTAAAGAGAGGAAGAGATTGGTGTATGTTTTATGGGCTATGGACGTTGGCCGCCGCCGGTGGAGAATTTCGACGGGCGGCGCTGGGCGGCGACGGGCGGAGCTGCTGGGAGGAGAAATAAAAGAGAGAGGAAGAAGAAAAATGGAGAGACAATAAGGGAAATGGGGGCAAAATTTTGGCCAAACTATGCTTTAAATACCTAGGGTGAGAGATTAATCAGGGCCGTTGGATTAAGTGATGATGAGCGGCTAAGATTAAATCTTGCCTCATTTATCAAAACGACGTCGTTTTGGACGTCTCTCAGACCACAAGGTCTGGACCGGGTTTGGGCCTCGATTTTATTCAATTTTGGGCCAATTTCATTTTTTTTTAAATGAAAAGCCCTGTCCCTTAACCCCCTTAACAAAATTAAAAGTCTAATTCTAAAATCTACAAACACACACAAAAATAATTATTCAAAACTATAATGTAAAAGAAAGAACAAAAATTAGGCATTCACAATACCCACTATCTTCACGTACCTTTAAATTTTAATATTATGACTATTTTTTATAAAATCTCTTGCCCACATTATGAATTTAACAATTAATAGATAGAATTAATTTAACTAATGAAGAAAGGTAGGGATCGGATGAACTATTGGACGAATAACAGTGAAAAATTGTATTATTGTAACATCAATCTCACAAAAAAAACGTAGGCAATTTGAGTGATAGAAGACAAGCTTGGATTTTCAGATTCTAATAAGACAACTTTGACTTTTCATACCCCTAAGGCTGCCTCTATAATCCGTTTGGACATAAGAAATTTTTTCTTTATTCCAAAATATTTTACTTTTCTCCAAAATCAGCATATGTTCATAAAATTTCTAATTTTTATTTAAAGATATATTTTTAAATTTCTCAAAATTTTAAAAAACTCTAAAAAACTATTTTTCAAAATTTTCGCTCAAATCACTCACAAACAACTTCTCTACCTACATTAGGTTATAGGTAGGGGTAAGATCTGCGTACAAACAATCCTCCCCAGACCCCACATGTTGGGATCAAACTGGGTTAGTTGTTGTTGTTCTTGTTGTTGTTGTTGTTGTTGTCACTCAAATCACTCACAAAATTTAAAAAACAATCCAAAATTATATTCATGTTCAAACACAACTATAAATTCTAAATACCATTCATACTTCAAAAAAAATTTCACCCTTTTTTAGAATTTTACAATTCTTATATCCAAACGGCCACAAAATTTCATACTTAAAAGCTGTAGTTTCTTTTGAAACCCTATTTTGTCTTTTTTAGCATTCATCGCCATCGGCTTAGGATAAAAAGTGGTCTCCTACTAAATGAAAGAGAGCGATTTTCGCTACTATTTCACCTATTTTTCTTACTAATTCATTTCCTCCTATCCACTCAAATTCTGGATTCAAAGTTTTCTTATAATCGCTGTATCAAGTCAGTTTGTGTATAACTCCACTACTTACTATATATATATATATATACTATTTTCCACCTGCATAGGTATCAGAATAAAAATTATGTTGGCCTCAATAGACATGGTGAACGTCACTTTAATTTACATCTTGGTTGGTGGATTTAGAATAAAAGTACAGTCTGGTGCACTAAGCTCTTTGTTATGCACGAGGTTCGAGGAAAGACCGGATCATAAAGGTATATTATATGCAGTCTTACCCTATACTTTTGCAAGAGGTTATTTCCACAGCTTGAACTCATGACCTCCTCTTTAGAATATTCAGTTGAATTCAGACACAGAAGCCCGAAACAAACAAAGACTTATGACTAGGAGTGTACAAGCAAAACCATCAAGCCAAACTGAACCGACGAACCAAGTCAAACCGAAGAAAAAAATCGGCTTGTGGTTTGGTTGGTTTGGTGTTGGAAAATAAAAAACCGATCGCTCTTGGTTTGGTTTGGCATTAACAAAAAACAGGCCAAACCGAATCTAAACCAAACCGACGTCATATATAAATAAAATTTAGAAATTTTATACATAAAAATAATCATTAAAATCTAATTTGTAAGTATTTTCTAAACTATTTTATAGTTTTCAATGTCTTGAAATATTATTTATTTGTCGGCTTGTAAATTCACTATCCACTAAGTAGATTCTATCTACATAACCTAAATATCAAGCCCAAACTAAACCCAATAAGACGAAAAACAATAAAATAGATTATTCCATATCTTCCCTGTGTTCCAATTCCAAAATTAAAGAACCCCAAATATTTGAAACCATTCCCCCACATCACACGAGCTTCATGCTTGTCATTTTGCTCACATAATTGGTGATTATTTTAGTGTTGAGGTTTATCAAGTTTACAGTGCTTTGCTTTGTCGCATGTTTGTTGTCATTTTCTATTGTGGAAGGTCTTGGAATTATGATTTATACGAATAATTGGTATTCCTCATATATTATTAAAAAAATTAGTAATCATGCGAATAATTGGTGATGATTTGATCTCTTTTTCAAGAATAATATAACTAAAAAGGAAAATCGAAAAAAAAAATGAAAAACCGAAAAAACCGAAAAACCCGACTAAAACCGAATCCGAAACCGAAAAAGCCGAATTTATGTTGGTTTTATTTGATTATGAATTTAGTAAACCGACATAATTAGTTTGATTTTAATTTAATAAAAAATCGAACCAAACCGCCTCATGTACACCCCTACTTATGACTAAAAGATCCATTGTGTTGATACATGCGAAAACAAATATGACTTCACACTAATTATCAAGTTGCGAGGATACCATCATTTTTTTTTATTTTATCTGAATTTTTATTTCTAAAAACTATGATTACGCTATTTCGTATTCAGAAATATCAACACATTTTGTCTTCTATAAGATGTAAGCTTCCTCTTTAGTCACAAAAATTTGTTTAGTGTCCTTAGTGGAGAGGCCACTAAAAATTCTTCAGAAGTGTTTAATTAGGAAGAAGACTAGAAACATATCAAAAAGGAAGTTGGTAATGGCAATTTCATTTCATTATTGTCTTAAAATGGAACCATAGATGCACTAGTTTCCTTACTTTCGTATTATCCGTTGATTTGGAGGGGAAAAAAACCTCTTCACTTTATTTTGAAAAGTAATCTGGGGCAAGCATTTTGTTTTATTATGGTATTTTTCTTTTAAATAAACAATATTAGAAGAAAAAGATACTCAAATTTTTTTCCAGTTTATATATAAGGACAGCGTAAATAAATTTTATAACATCAGTATAATCTAAGATGTAGTATGTTGTCGCCTTAATTTTTAAGTTGTTAGTTTCACTTATTATGGACTGTTACCTATTGTTATCGTTATTTACCCTTAAAATCGGATAATGATTAAATTTATAAGTAATTTTAAGAATATGTGATTTCATCTAGCACCAATTGATAGATATGTTGGTTTAATAGAAGACATAAACAACAAAGTAAAGCAAACCAATATTGAAATGCAATTCAGCCCTCGAGCTAGGTCTCCCTCTAATTGAGTGAGTGAGAGTAGAGTTATGAAACAAACTGATGAACAAGAAGGAATAAGAGAAATAAGTATTGTATTGCTTTGCTATGCGTGAATATAAGATGATTACAAATGGTTAAGACCCTCTTTATATAGTAGAGGAATCCTATTTACAATATAATTCTAATTACAGGAGGAAATTCCATGATTAGCTAAACAACCGCTCTGGATTTGATCTGTTCCGAGATTTCCGCCATTATTCTCATTCAGTAACGGATATCTTGACTTTCAGTTTTATGCTATCTTCGGTCTTGTTTGATGCCTATCGTGTTTGGTCTCGATCGTCGTCGGTCTCGACCTTGACAGGTACTTCGAATTCCAAATTTGGTATCTTATCCTCATACCTCGGCTTGATATACTACAGGGTCGATCCTCGATTCATCCTTCTGGACTAGGTCAATTAGTAAAACCAGGTTGGCCCGGTCTAACCGTATACAGATAATCCACTCGTTTTTTTGAGTAAATAACAAGAAACGAATTGAGTCCTTGGCCCTTAGCCGATTTATCATGACATCATCACCGTGATGTAAGTGGAGTAGTGATCACGCCCAACTATGCTTTATAAAAAGGATAATGCGGTCATTGCAAATATAATCCGGTTTACAAGTCCGGAGTCGAATATCATAGAGAACTAATGTTTAGCTACAGCTGTTCACTATCACCAAGAAGACATGCTTGAGAAATTCCTAACTTATAGATATTTACATTCTTGTGTTTAACTAATTAACTAACGAATTAAAATAATAAATTAACAACTAACGATACTGAGGGTTAAAGAAAAGATTAAGGAGGTCTAGAGTTATTATTTTCCCTATTGTCGGAATCCTTCCAGCTATGTCTTCTATAATTTCGCCTAAATATTCTCTATCGATCATTAGCACTCTTATTACCATAAATCCCTCCCGAGTAACTACGACAATTTACTAGACACACTCTCCCGAGCTACGCTAGCTGGCTTTTAATACAACTCACTTCAGATCGCACCCAAGACTTCGTTATCCCTATTCCCACCTTTAAACCCTCGGTTATTGATCCCTCATATACTTTGGGAGTGGTGTTGTTTAACAATTACCTAAATATGCACTCTCTCCCGAGTTATGCATACTAAATAGGCACAGTTAATTAAGAGCTCTTCAATCAACCAGAATATAAACGTAGTTGAACAAATAGAAAAAAGCTACGACTCAATTATATAAAAACATAACAAGAATTTATCTTACAAAAGGTTCTATCAAAACTCTAGATAACAAATTAGCTATTCATAATAGTATGTAAAACTACAATACTAAAAGTCATAACCAACAACGAAAAATAGGAAGAGGAAGGAAAAACTCGTAGAAGAATTCCCCGCCTTGCTCCTCGCGTGTTCTTGCCTCCAAGGGTGTTGTCTAACCCTAAAGTAGTGTCTCTCCCTTCTTTTGGATGGCTTCCTTTGTTTAATATAGGTTTTAGTGCTTAAAATCCCGTGTTTTTCACTTTGGTCCCTGAAATTTACGCTTCTTGCCGCGGTCCTGCCGCGGTTATTCCAGGACCGCGGCCAGAGTGGCCTTCAGAATCTGCAGTAGTGATCTGCTACAGTTCTACAGCGGTTACGCCATGTTCCGTTTGGAATTTGGAAAAACATAAAACATGAAAGTTGTATTCCTTTGAGTTATCTTTCCAACCGTATATTGTTGAGCCCAAATGGAATTATGAGAAAAACGTTATGTATATTTTACTAGATAGTGCACTATATGCCTACTCGAGTCTTCTTTTTGTTATTTTATCATCCGTTGATCCCCGAATACGATTCCGGCTTAATTCCTTGGGCTTTTACTCAGACTTCAAAGCTTCAAATCACTTGAATTCATTTCATAATATCTATATAGTTCGGAATCACTCCTACAAGGCATAAAACACACCATTAGTGCAAAACACTAGCGATTAAAGCGCAAACTCAACTAAAGTGTAGTAAATTAGAGTGTAATAATCGACTAAAATACGTAACTATAGCCTATCATCAATACCCCACACTTAAACCATTGCTCGTCCTCGAGCAATCAAACTACACTTTTTATAGACACGACCTTTTTAAATAATTTTCCTAACTCATCATACCAAGAGTATTTAAAATAGACTCAGCACAAAAGCGTAACATCTTCACCTCAAGATTTGACTCACAAGTAACACGCATTATTCACAACTCACCTACTTAATCTAACATAGAGGCCACTGAGATTACTTTTCCTTCATGAATCAAGTGCCCTCACACAACAAAAGAGAGTAGTTCCACACAATAAAATTTACGAACACTTAGGAACTCAAGATAGAAAGAATTCACTCACTCTCAGAAATAACATTCATATGCCACAAAAGATGCACCATAAGCTTGCCCGTAGTGTACTACTCTACTAATCGAGCTCATTCAATCTAGGATCAATTAGGACTTTATTTGGTTGTAATGTAGGCTACGGGACGGGTAGGATACATTTAGATATAAGAGTGACTACACCTCCCTAAGCACTTTAATACATATACTTTAACATTCAAACCCCATACTTATGTCAAACCAAACTCCACCTTCACATCAATGTATATTACCCCATACTTCTTTAAGCACACTTACGTCAAGAGCCACCACTTATCAAGGAATTTTTTTCCCCTAACAATCCAACTATTTTGTTTTCAATTCAAGTGGCTCTTCCTTTTTCAAAACAGTACACATTTCTCCTTATTCAATTAGTTCCACTTAAAAGCCAAATCAACCACCCCACACTTTAACTTTTACAAAGTTCATAACAATTCAAGTGCTCATGAGAGGTAAAAAAGTTCAAATAGACGGTTAATTCAAACAAATGGGTAAGGCTTGTAATGTGATTGCCAAAGAAAAAGGATTATAGGTTCAAAGAGGTTAACTAAGATACATAAAAATTAGGTGGGTAAAATATATATATCCAGCTCAACAAAGAAATGCCTATATCACTTCCAAGATTGAACAAAACTACTATTTCGCTTTGCAAACACACATGGCAAGTTCTAGGCATCAAATGCAATGCACAGAATATAACAAATCCTTACACACACATGACACATAACTCACTCATGATTGGTTTCATAGTCACTCTAGTCAAAGCAGTTAAGCAAAGTTAAGATCATACAATTTAAGGTACTTCTACAAGAGTCAAAAATTGAGCCTAAGCGTCACAACCAAAGTACTAAGTATTCTCAAGGCATAACAAAGTCAAGAGATATTGCTTCAATTCAAAACACAACACAATGACTACTATTCCTTAAAAAAACTAACTACACCCGGTTCAAACAAAACCCTTGAAAAGAACCGTGGTTTAAAGAAAACCAAGGGGTAATTGCTACACTCCCTAACAAAAGAAAATCTTTTTGTTTTATTTTTTTTCTTTAGACTTAAATCACTCAAGAAAATTATCTAATAGATCCATCGTCGGGAAAAGTCCAATCCTTTTTTTTTCGTTTTCTAAAAAAAAAAGTTATTCAATTAAACTAATACAACTAAAATAGCATAGAAAGTCACCCAGACAATCTCCTCACCCCACACTTAAAATTGTGCATTGTCCCCAATGCACACCATACTAATAAGAGGGTAAAAAAACTCCCTGGTAGGCCAAAGGCCGAAGCATTAATAGCTCATGGGGTACTCATACTTCTCCCAAGCTTGGTCCTTTGTGCGGTACCTCACACTTAGTTCTAACCATTTGGTTTGCTGTTGCATCCTTCCAATATCTTTGCTTTCCATGCTCCTAGAAAATAAAAAGTTGACACTACAAAAATAATACAATTAAAAAAAATAAAAATTAAATAAAAGAAAGTAATAAAGCTGGGTTGCCTCCCAACAAGCGCTTGATTTAACGTCACGGCACGATGTGAATTACTTTCTGCCCTTATTTTGAATTTATGAATCGGACTCCAAGTTTTGATTCTGCTCTATGATCATGCTCTTGGAGTGGTGGAAGGAATCTGATTGGCCCAATAAAATAATGTAGTATTCTGCACTTCTTGGCCTTTAGATGAGGTGTGTAATCCCGACTTTCTGGCAAGAAGAATTCCAGAATATAAGCACTTTGTTCCTCATTCCTTGACTCCTCAAATGGCTCAGACGACTCTATTTCTATATCATTATCTAAACACAATGTGGAAAAATGCTTGGAGTGAGGACTAATGCGCTCAACTACATGAATATTGGGGTTGTCTATATTCTCAACACTAATGACAATAGAGTTAACTAAATATGTATCCTCAATATTCTTGGTTGACTCTAGTATCTCTTCTACAACATCGACATCCTCAAAATCTAGTGCGATTGATTGTTGATGTTCTACTCTAGCCTCCTCCTCTAGCTCATCCTCGTATTTTTTTAAATCCTCCAGTAATATGGGAATTTCTACAGCCCTTTCTTGCTCTTATTGGCTACTATCCACAATGTCAACTTGTTGTGCTTTTACCAAGTTCAATTAATTTATTCGTTTGAGCCTCCAAGTTGTGAATAATTTCCCCTTGCCTTTGTACCCGCAGTTGTATCTCATCATATTGTTTTGTAAGGTACTTTAGCATATCCTCAATGTCTTTCAGGTCCTCATATCTGGGTTCTTTGCTCCTATTAGCTTCACCAGAAAAAGAAGAACCATCAAAGTAAGGGGTTGGGGGAAGGTAAGAAATATAAGTACAACCGTGAAAGTGACCATCTTGACCACCACACATATCACACACATTCCACACATAAGATTGAGTTAGTGCACAAACTCGCTCTCGGGAATATTTTGATAATTTTGCCTTGAGTGATTTTCTTCACAATATGCAAAAGGAGGATTAAAAGTAGAATTACCAACATCTAAATTTTCATAATTCCATAATGCTATGTTTCTCAAATAAACAAATAAAACTAAATAAAAAAATAAAAAAATCAAGTAATAAAATAAAAGTTCAAACTTGAAACCTAGCAATATGTACACCTACAATTACACCGTTAGTTCCCCGGCAACAGCGCTAAAATTTGATCATGCTCAACTATGCCTTATAAAAAGGACAATGCGGTCATTGCTGTCACACCTCCTTTTTCACTACACCCCGGAAGAGGGTATAATAAAGGGAGTTTTTTTCTATTTAAAGGTCAATCGAAACGAGATTTATTATTAAGAGATTCAGAGTCGCCACTTGGGAGATTTATGGTGTCCCAAGTCACCGGTTTTAAATCCCGAATTGAGGAAAGGGTTGACTCTGTTTAACAGTCCGTGAACCAAAAATTTGGGTAAGGAATTCTGTTAACCCAGGAGAAGGTGTTAGGCATTCCCCAGTTCTATGGTTCTAGAACGATCGCTCAACTGTTATATTCAGCTTAATTATCTGATTTTAAACACTTTTAAACCTATGTATATTTTTAGCTTTTAACCGCTTTTATTTAATTAATTAGAAGAATATTGCAACGTTATTAAAATACGCCTCGAAACATGTTACATAAATGTACCCGTGCTCTTTGACATATTTTAACATAGTTGAGATTTGGATTTGGGTCACATAAATGTGCACCGAGTTTAGGGAGGTAATTTTATTAAAGCACGCGCCTGAAGCAACTATCCCGTTATTATCTTTGCTGGAGGCCATGAAAATTCGCTAAATGGCGTGCATTAATTCTTTCAAAATTGTACTCAGCTTAAAGCACACTATAAGTTTCCATAAGTTGTTCCTAATACTCTGGGGGTATTGAAACTCATGCGTTATATATTATTAGAATACATGATGTGACTTAGCTAACTTTGCTAATAAACAAGATTATATAGTCTTTAGAGCCAATAAGAGGTTGCAACTCGATAAACGACTGATATTATATTTTTTGAATTATTCTATTTAAAAGTTTCTATATTAATTTACGATGGTGCTAATTATTTTGCGTTGTTTAATAGGACTTAACTAAGCTTCGGGCTAGGCATATCAATTGCAAACTTGTATTTCACTAAATAGAAATGTGATTCTCATGGCTTGGGCCAAATGAGGCCAACCAGGCCCCAAATGATATCGGACAGGCCATTCTGAATCTTAGGCAAGTCTTTCCAATTCAGGTTCAATATGAGCCCAAATTTTAGGCCCATCCTCCTTAGCGTAGAATGGAGATTCGAGATCGAATCCCTAAAGCCCCAAGACAACTTTGATTTGAATGATCAAACAATAATAAAATGCTACTGATTTTTTTAAATGCAAAGTGATATCCTGCTTTAAAATTCGAAATAACATGCAACATTCTAGATTCTCAACTTTTAAATTCATAACAACTAAATGATATGCCATTTTAATCTTTGGACCCATAGGGGAGGGAAACATTAGTGAATTTTGGGAATTAACATTTTTACAACCCAAAATACACATTATCAAAACTAACCCTTAGAAACATCAATTGGTATCAATGACTAATCCAAACCCCTCTCATACTCGTACAATGCTCATTTTCATACTTTGAATATTTTTTATTCCAACTGAAGATATACTGAAAGATACCATGTGAGAGATGCAATGTATCCTGTCTTCTATAAACATTTTGACCAAGAGATCCAACCCAAGACATATACTAACAAGTTACAGCTACAGGCGTAACAGTTACAACTACATTGAATCATATAATAACAAGTTAATATCCTAATTCACCTCCTAAGCAAAAACCAAATTCTAAAGTAGTGATATGATGAACTACTCAAATGAGCCCCAGTACTGATTACAAGACTCAATTATAGGGCCAACAAGAAACTCCTATACTACTATCAATATCCAATTTCAATTACAATCATTCTTTGACTCATGCACTAAACTGAGTCCCAAAATTATATAATGATCACAAATTTGAAAGTAAAGAAGTGAAGTTCACAGATAACACCATATTTTTTATACTACTCTCAACTCATGCTTCAGTTTACACATCAAATGACACCAGGGAGGACTGAAACAATACCTGGAGATTGAAATAGGAAAGAAATGTGAGGAAATATCAGCAAAATAGCAGCAGAAAATACCAGCAGCAACACCAGCCCCAATCAAACAATATCCCAGCAACTTTAAACCAAATTTGAAGATCAATTCTGAACCATTCTCACTCAGGTGAGTCGAAATTGTTTCAGAGGTTTTAAAAGAATTCTTAATCACGGAAAACTTTAACGGAACAGTAGAATTATCTTCCTGTCTGTGTATATCAGTGTCTATCTTAGCTCTCAATTTTTCAGAATACCAGAGTAATCAGTGTATATTCTCCTTTTGTTTCACTCTCCCAGTCTCTCCTTTTTTCCTCTCTATCTTTCTTTATATTCTCCACTCTTAAACTCAATACCCTGTGTGTATTTATCTGTGTGTGTAGCAGAATCCTCCCCCTTCAGCTCTCTTCAAACTCTCCTTATATATCTGTTAGTATTCTCCCTTTAGCTAGTGTACTTTTACCCTTTCTTAATTATGTTCCCCTTCTTTTCAGGTTGTCTATTCCCTTTTGACTGTATTTTTAACCTTTTATTATAAACCCCCCCTCCCCCCCACATATTTTTTACTTTTCAGCTTGTATATTCCTTTACTATGTGTACTCCTTTATCTTTTCATTATTAACCTACTGTTTCTAATTTCTAATTTAGTAAAAGCATTCAGCCACCCAACAGTCCCCCTTTTCATTTTTTAATTCAACCCACTGACCTAAATGCTAATTATTTAAATAGCAGATGGCCCACTAACATTGTTAGCAGCCCCTATTTAATTAGGTAAGGGTCTAAATTCCCCAATTACCTCCTGAAATCCCTGTGAATTACTACAGTGAACCCAAACCAAAACCTGGGCCAATTTGACCCTGGATCGAATCCCTAATGCTCAATTCCTGAACTAACCCTTGGAAACCCGTGTGAATTAACCCTTCAAATTCTAGTTACCCAATTAGAAACTCTGAAAACTCCAAATATTTACACAACAAACATACAATTAACTAAACTAAAAACCTATTAGTCAAATGGAAAACCTATGAATTTAATAACTATACAAAGAAAGCATGGATGCCAAACCTAACACTAGAAAGAAAGTATTGTAAATTAGTTTGAACCAACAAATAAACCTAAAGAAGAAACTATCGCAATTTCAATCTAAAAACAGACACTATGAAAAAATAGAAAAGAAGAAAGGATAGAGATGAAACGAACAGAAATGGTAAAGGGGAACTCACCGGTTAGTTCTGGAATTCCATTCGATACCCTGATTCACAACGAAACTGATGCTGTTCTTTGTCAAGAACAAATGACCAGAATTAGTTTGGGAGTGAATCCACCCTTTAAATGTGAATACTAGAGGTTTGGATCGATGCATGTTACTGGGTTTTTTTGAACTCTTGAGGTTCGATTTTTAGATTTGAGATTCGAACAGTTCTGGAAGGGTTTGAATGTAACTGATTAGGGATTGAGTGAGGGGATGTTGTGAGGGTCTTGTGGTGTTAATATGGTAGTAGTTTGAAGCGGCACCGCCACCAGAGAACTGTGGCAGCGCTGGGTTTGGATTTTCAAGTGGAGATTCGATACACTGGGCTGGGATTCGAGAAAAGCTGTTTGGAGTTCCAGAATGGGGAGGGGAGAGGAATCCAGGGTGTAAATTTGGGGGTAATTGGTGACTAACCGCCGCCGTGGGCGATTTCCGGCGGGCGGTCAGCGGTGATTTGTGGTGGCTGTGGATCTGGTCTCTGAAGAGAGACGATAGAGAGAAGGGGGTTATGAGAGAGGGGGCGGGGTCCGTAAAACACTTATATACGGGATGGGGGGTTCAATCCAGGCCGTTAGATCAATTAAGATCAACGGCTTAGATCGATCACTTATGGTGAACGGTGTCGTTTAGACACTCCAAGAGCTGGGTCGATCCCATTTGATCGGGTCGGGGGATGGCTATGGGATCGAGTGAAGCTTGGGTTAATCTCTGGACCATTGGATCAAGATGATTCGACGAACTGGATTGAAAGAACCTAAACGATGTCGTTTTAGTGGGTGTGAAGATGGACTGGGTTGGGGAGGGTACTGGGTCGGATTGTATTAGGTATCTGAGTATATTTGGAAGGGTTTTTGGGCTTGGGGTGGGTTTGGCCCAATTCTAATTCCCTCATCTATTTTCTTTTCTTTTGCTTTGTTTTTCTTCCTAAATTATTTTTTCCAAAATTAAAACCAAAGTCCTAAGTTAAATTATAAACCCCAATAAACTTAAAAATATTAATTAATGCTTAATAATAATTATCACATATAATTAAATAACAAAGTAAAAGAAAACACAAACTCGACATTAATTGCAAAAAATACATTATTTGTTGATTTTTTCATTTTTCTAAAAATAAATAATTTACTACCCAACTCAAAAATTATAAAATTAAACTCTAAATGCCAATGCATCCTATTTTTGTATTTTTCTTTTATTAAAACACAAAAACATGTACGGACGAATGCAAATACTGACAGAAAATACCACAAAAATCCCCAAAATTGTACCCAATAAAACAAACAATTTTTATTGTGATTTTGTGGGAGTAATTCATGTGAAGCAAAAATCACGTGCTCACAATTGCAAATATAATCCGATTTACAAGTCCGGAGTCGAATCCCACAGAGAACTAAGGTTTAGCTACAGCTGTTCACTATCACCAAGAAGACAAGCTTGAACAATTTCTAACTTATAGATATTTAGATTCTTGTGTTTAACTAATTAACTAACGAATTAAAATACTAAATTAACAACTAACGATACTGAGGGTTAGAGAAAAGATTAAGGAGGTCTAGAGTTATGATTTCCCCTATTGTTGGAATCCTTCCCGCTATGTCTTCTATAATTTCGCTTAAGTATTCTCTATCGATCATGAGCATCTTATTACCGTAAATCTCTCCCGAGTAATTACGATAATTTACTAGACACACTTTCCCGAGCTACGCTAGTTGGCTTTTAATACAACTCACTTCAGATCGTACCCAAGGCTTCGTTATCCCTAATCCCATCTTTAAACCCTCGGTTATTGATCCCTCATATACTTTGGGAGTTGTGTTGTTTAACAATTACCTAAATATGCACTCTCTCCTGAGTTACGCATACTAAATAGGCACAACTAATTGAGAGCTCTTCAATCAACCAGAATATAAACGTAGTTGAACAAATAGAGAAAAGCTATGGCTCAATTATATAAAAACATAACAAGAATTTATCCTACAAAAGGTTCTATCAAAACTCTAGATAAAAAATTAGCTATTCATAATAGTATGATTACTACAATACTAAAAGTCATAACCAACAATGAAAAATAAGGAGAGGAAGGAAAAACTCGTAGAAGAATTCCCCGCATTTCTCCTCGCGTGTTCTTGCCTCTAAGGGTGTTGTCTAACCCTAAAGTAGTGTCTCTCCCTTCTTTTGGACGGCTTCCTTCGTTTAATATAGGGTTTAGCGCTTAAAATCCCGTGTTTTGCACTTTGATCCCTGAAATTTACAGTTTTGGAGTTCTGAGAAAAAAGTTGTGTGCATTTTACTGGACAGTGCGCAATATGCCTACTCGAATCTTCGTTTTGTTGTTTTATCATCCGTTGATCCCCGAATACGATCCCCCCTTAATTCCTTGGGCTTTTACTCAGACTTCGAAGCTCCAAATCACTTGAATTCATTCCATAACATCTATATAGCTCGGAATCACTCCTGCAAGGCATAAAACACACCGTTAGTGTAAAACACTAGTGATTAAAGCGCAAACTCAACTCAAGTGCAGTAAATTAGAGTGTAATAATCGACTAAAATACGTAATTATAGCCTATCATCAACACCCCACACTTAAACCATTGCTCGTACTCGAGCAATCAAACTACACTTTTTATAGACACAACCTTTTTATACAATTCTCCTAACTCATTACACCAGGAGTATTTAAAATAGACTCAGTACAAAAGCGTAACATCTTCACCTAAGATTTGACTCACAAGTACCACACATTATTCACAACTCAGCTACTTACTCTAACATAGAGGTCACTGACATTAGCTTTCCTTCATAAATCAAGTACCCTCACACAACGTGTATCATTTGATGGTCGGCCATTAGTAATTTCGAACCGTCATCGTGAAACCCATAAATAGGCCCTTTCCTCACTTTTTCAAACTTTACTTTCAATATGTCCTGCGTTAATCTTCAAATCTTTTTGCATTCTTCAAGTTTTTCATCTGCAAATCTTCAAGTTTGATTGCTAACCTTTTTTTCAAACACCAAATATCCTAATCCCGTTCTTCTTTATTAATAAAAATAGAAATGGCCAAAACATCTACAATCCTTACATAGAAGGAAAAATCTTCCTCGTCTAAGATGACCGGCAAACAACCAGCCGCGGAGCCACTCCCTAACAAATTTTTTCCTCTGTTATGCATCTTTGACTTCAATTTTAAAATTGAAAAAACCTCCTCGGTTCCGGGCCGATGTAAACCGATGTCGAGGTACATATGTACAATCACCGGTGGCCTTTTAAACCAAGTTAAAAAGGATTTCAACTGGGTAGATAAGCATGTGGTGGTGCCCTCGCTTGAAGAGTCCATCACTACATATGTGGAGGGTTTCTGAGTGTTTACACCTACCCGTTCATATTGGGCCCCTTAGATTTGGTTATCGTTGACTTCTGCAAGAAGTATGAGGTCACCCTCGGCCAAATACACCCCTTCTTTTGGAGGATAGTGATACTACTCATTTTCTTGCGAGCCAAATCGATGGGCTTCCTTTTACCCTCAATTATCTTATACACTTATATATCCCCAGACATTATCGAGGGGCCTAATAAATCTTCAACCTCGGGCTTCCAAGGCGGCTCTCTCAAGCATAGATGAGGATAATGACCGGGGCTAGATGGGCTAATTTTCCAAGTGAAGACCTCAGATTTGATTCCGACCGAAAGTATGCCATTTCCGGAGAAATGGAATATGAAATGTAAGTATGGCTCCCTTTTTTATCTTCTGCTCATTTTTTCATCCTTTCTTATTGACGCTTTGTATGATGCATCCGTTGCCTGGATGCCGGGAGCGATTCCCCAGCTCGAGAATTGGGTTAGAAGCTTAGTGTCAAAATCGACACACGCTGAGGGCGCATGGCGCAAATTGTCGAGAGGTCGATGGGAGGTCCGAAATCATTGTAAGTTTTCGTATAATCTGAGAACTCCGATCACTGTCCAAATTTCCTTTTGATCTCATTTACCCTTCTTTCGTAAGCCTAGGGAAGGATGTGCAGATGAGGCCCCCATCAGGTGATGAAGAAAACCTTCCCAACTGTCTGCTTCAAAACAGAAGAAAGAGCGGAAAAGGTGAGAGGCTTCGAGCTCTACAAATTTGGACAAGCAAAAGCTCAAAAAGATGCGGACCCATAGGGGGAATGTCATCCCTTTGACAATGGACTCAATCCTCAGGCTACGAGGTGAGCCTGAAGAGGGCGAACATGAAGAAGAAAAAGAAGATGATTCAGGGCTGATAGCCCGTACATGAGCTAGCACCGGGGCTCGGAAGGCTTCTAAATCGATAAAGATCAATGTTGATCGGTCTAGGCCCGATAAGGCCGAGGATGAGACTTTGGCCCAAGTCCCCCAAGCCGAAAAGAATCGAAGGAGTTTGGCCTCTGTGAAAAGAGGCCATTAAAGAGGCAACAGATGTCGGCGAAGAGAACAAGCTCGAGGCTCCCCAAGATGGAGGGAGTGCTTCAAAAGATCCTCGGGGGGAAATAGAGATTGGGGATTCCCCCTTGCATCCTTCAGTCTTCAATTCTTGGATACGCGATGCTCAAGCCGTGGAAACTTGTCATGGGAAAGGAGATCACAGAGAAGAGGATCTCTTCCGTGGTTTATTTGCTGAGATAGAAGATGGCTCCGGTTCAGGTGAGCCGGAAGTTCCGAGAAAAAGCTCGGGTGAGGCTTCCTCGAGTTCCAAACTGATCGATCAATTCCCGGATCCTAGTGTAAATCTCGGGCGCATGCAAACTATCATGATCACGACCCCGAAAGATGCTTGTGTTCTTGGTGCTCTTGTAGGGGTGGCCAGCTACCTCCAGGGTTTGGTCATAGAGGAGGATCAAGCCCAGATACACGCGGTGGGAGTGCCTTATCTTTTTAACGAAGCCCAACAAGCCTTAAACTAGGTAATCTTCGATTCCTCTATCTATTTTTGTACTTAGGTTTTTCTCCCTCAGTATAATTTTTCCCTTCTATGTTTACAGGCTTCGGTGCTTTATCATAAGTCTTTCCTCCGATTCCGAGGAGAACTGAGCCGTTATGAGGCTGATATCCAGGGGCTCACCGAGGAGAAGAATGCCTTTGAACTTTTCAGTGGGCAAAAAGAAGAAGAAATCCTGGGCCTCTGAGCTGAACTGTCCACGGCTCAAAAAGAACAGAGTGAAATGAACGAGCAGGTAAATAAAATCTTAAAAGCTCATGGCCTCAGTTCGGGAGTGGTGGCTAATAATTTGATCTCACAGGTCCAGACTCTTCACGAGACGATAGGGTAACTCTGTGGAGGGGTAGATGTGGTGAAGGCGGAATCCACAGCGTGGAAGCAAAATATGGATCGGCTTGCCTCATAGAAAGAGACTGCTCGAGCTCAGTTATCCTCAGCTGAAAGCTAGCTCCAAGGTATGAAAGAGAAGAACTTGGCATAAGCCAAGAAAATCGATGAGCTCCAGGCTCGGTTGGTCACGGAACTTGCAGTGGAAAAATTCGAGGCTGAAACGACTAAGGATGATGCTGAGGCAATCATGGCCATCTATCGATCTGACGCCGAAGCCGCTCAAGCTCGAGCAAAGGAAGATGCTTATACTTAGACTCGAGCATAGTGGGTCTCCGAGCTTTCCAAGTGCCAGTCTCGAAGGGAAACTCTCGAAGAGATCCACA
Source organism: Nicotiana glauca (assembly GCA_026770625.1). Lineage (NCBI taxonomy): Eukaryota > Viridiplantae > Streptophyta > Magnoliopsida > Solanales > Solanaceae > Nicotiana > Nicotiana glauca. The sequence goes on from MU743312.1 coordinate 288,545, forward strand.
ATCGTGCCTTCGATCTTGTTGCCGAGATCAAAGATACAAAAGAGATTCTCTTCTAATGATGATGATTCCGGGAGCATGAGTGGATCCGAGAGCGTAGAAGACCCTGAGGGTGAACATGTTGCTCCTGGAGAAGATTAAGTTCTTTTTGATCTTTTTGCATAGAATTCTAATCGGGCCATGCTGCCCTTGTAACTAACTTTGACATATACAAATATCTCTCTTTTTGTCTTGTGCATTTTCATTTTATTTCTGACTCATGAAATTTGTGCTTCATTTATGCCTCGTGAAATTATTATTCATAGGGCCGAGTTTAAGGCAGTTCGACCGAACTGGCATAGTTTCTGTGATCGAGTGAGTTCTTGATCGGATTAAAAATACAAGAGTCCTCAAGTTTTATTCGAATGAGGATGATCTCTCGGACTCAAGAACAAAAAATAACCCTTAGGTTTAAAAACAGTCCCGAGTAAGAATTTTTTCAAATTTGAGTTGAAGTAACCCTTAGGCTTAATGATCGACTGAGGATATGCTTGAACTCAGAATTAGGTAGCCTTTAGGCTTTCTAGCCAAGTGAGAAGGATCTCTCAAGCTTGAAGTGAAAGTAGCACTTAGGATTTTTGTAAGTTTTGTATTTGGCCGATCTGGCCTTTGTAAAACGATCGTATATATAAGGCTTTTTCTACCCTTTCGGCCTTTAAAGTTTTCCCTTTGTTTATCATTCGCATTTACAATGTTTATAATGCCTTGGCATGAAATAATAAAGTCATGTTCGAGGGTTCGAACAATTATGTACTCGTTATGGTTTTCGAGGCTCGACACTATCGAAGCCCTTTGTAATTTTGCCGAGGATAGCCCTTTTAACCAGTTTATGAGAATATTCGAAGGCCTATTTTCTTACGGAATTCGAAAGTCTCCGAACCATGTCAATTTGGTCGTAGCCTTTAGTTTGGGATTTGCCTCTTGGGCTTGTTTTCCTATTGTTGCTTCGAACTTATTCGAAGCGTTAGTCCCCGAGTGGGGTGGTTGTGGCATATATAAATAGAGGGTTGCTGTTTTAAGGTCTTATAATTTCGAGATTTTAATAATTTGAACTCGTCTATTTTTTGGATGGCAGTCCCAAGTTGTGGGGGGGGGGGGG
>MU743312.1:290737-330455 GCA_026770625.1 Nicotiana glauca
TAATTGTCCGAACTTCGGTTGTGATTGGCCCTTAAGCCTGTTTACACAATAGATCGATTGTGTAATTATAAAGTAGAAAATCTTTGTAAGGCATGAGATATTGGCAAGGAAAAATACTTCTTTCAATAGACGATTATTGTGCGTACATGTTTGATGTTAGGGCTCGAGTAACTTATATGAGTACGGTTCATTCGGCCATTTGGCCCTTATAAAATTTTACCTATTGAGACCCCACTGCCATAAAGTAATTTCCTTGCAACAAAGTTGACATCCAAGGGTAATCCCCCCCTAATATTCGAGGGTGATTGTAAAGAAGCCTCGGATACTATTGAATTGTTCTAAGTTAGCACGATCAATGGTTGCCTCGTTACAGAAAACTCAATTGGGACAAAACCGGTCTAAGGAAAAAAGAGTGCAACGCGTGCTTCAGACCTAAAGACTTTGTGATAAAGGATCCATCACCGTAACACCTACAATTGGTTAACTTAAAATATAAATGAAAATGGAGGAGGTCGTACCTTAGCAGTAGTATCGTTTTAGGAGTGATATGTTACAATTGTTTGGTAGTTTCTCGTTGTTTATCGTGCCGAGCTTGTAAGATGCCTTTCTGATATTATCAATGACGTGATATGGTCCTTCCCAATTTGGACCCAGTTTTTCATCATTTGGCTTTTGAGTGTTGAGGGTGACTTTTCTTAGCACCAAGTCCCCTATTTTAAAGTGTTGAAGATTAGTTCTTCGATTGTAGTACCTTTTGTTATGCTATTTTTGTGCGGCCAGTCTAACGAGGGCGTCCTTGCATCTTTCATCCAACAATTCTAGGCTCATGTTCATAGCCTCGTTATTTGATTTTCATGTCGCATATCGAAACCCGATGATAGGTTCCCCAACCTCGACCGAAATAAGAGCTTAGGCACCATAGACTAAAGAGAACGGTGTTGCCTCCGTATTGGATTTCGACATCGTGCGGTACTCCCAAAAAACCTCGGGCAATATCTCTATCCATTTTCCCTTAGCGTCGGTCAATCTTTTCTTAAGATTTTGAATACTGATTTTGTTGGTTGATTTGGCTGTCCGTTCCTACTAGGATGGTGCAGCGTTGACAGAATCCTTTTGATATTGTGATCCTCGAGAAATTTAGTTACCTTGCAGCCGATGAATTGCTTTCCGTTGTCACATACGATCTCGACAGGCATCTCGAATCGACATATAATATGGTCCCAAATAAAGTCTATAACATTTTCCCTAACTTTCTCAAAAGCCTGTGCTTCAACCCACTTAGAAAAATAATAAGTCATAAATAGAATAAGTTGAGCTTTACCTAGGGCCGATGGTAGAGGGTTGACGATGTCCATTCCCCATTTCATGAATGGCCATGGGGATAAGGCCGAGTGGAGCTTGTCCCTAGGCTGATGAATCCTCGGTGCATACCTTTTACATTTATCGCATTTTTGAACGAACTCCTTTGTATCCTTTTCCATATCAGCCTAATAGTACCCCGCTCTGATAACTTTGTGAACTAGTGATTCGACACCGGAGTGGTTCCCGCAAGTGCCTTCGTGAATCTCCCGTAGGACATAGCCGGTGTCTCCCGATCCTAAACATATCACCAATGGTCCATCGAACATCCTCCTAAATTCCATCCTCGGCTAAAAGTGAATCGTTCTACCTTTGTGCGTAGAGTCCTTAACTTCTTCGGATCTGATGGGAGCTTCCCGTTCCGTAAGTATTAAATGTACTTGTTCCTCCAATACCTAGTCAAACTTGTAGAGTTTATTTCAGCATGGCCTTCTTTGATTACTAATCTCGAGAGTTTTACGACAGTCCCCGAGTTAAGCTCATCATCTTCGACCGATGACCCTAAGTTTGCAAGGGCATTGGCCTCGCTGTTTTGTTCTCGAGGTATGTGTTGTGAATTCCACTCTTTAAATCGATGTAAAGTTACCTATAGCTTGTCCAAGTCTCTCTGCATTCGATCTTCTCGGACTTCGAAAGTTCTATTGACTTGGTTTACCACAAGTAGGGAATCACATTTGGTCTCAATGGCCTCTGCTCCCAAGCTTCTAGCCAGCTCGAGACCGGTAATCATGGCCTCATAATCGGCCTCATTGTTAGTTAACTCTGAAATTTGGATAGATTGTCTAATTATGTTACCCGTGGGCAGTTTCAAAATAATGCCCAGCCCGGACCCCTTCATGTTCGAAGCACCTTCCGTGAGGAGGGTCCATACCCCCGATGATGTACCCAATTTTAATAACAGTTCCCCTTGGACCTCGGGTACGAGGGCTAGCATGAAGTCAGCCAAGATTTGTGACTTAATGGCTGTTCAGGGCTAATACTCAATATAGTAACTGCTGAGTTCTACGACCCATGTGGCCAATTGACCCGAAAGTCCAGGTTTATGAAAAACATTTTGAAGGGGATAAGTAGCTACAACACATATTGGGTGACATTAGAAATATGGTTTTAATTTCCTAGATGCGCTTATTAAAGCAAGCGCTAATTTCTCTAAGTGTGGGTATCGGGTATCGGCCTCACCTAAGGTCTGACTAACATAGTAAACAGGGAATTGCGTACTTGCTCTTCTCGGGCTAGGACCCCACTTACCGCTATTTTTGAGACCGCCAAGTATAAGTAGAGTTGCTCGTCCGCTTTCGGGGTGTGAAGCAGTGGAGGGCTCGATAGGTATCGTTTAAGTTCTTCCAAGGTTTGTTGGCATTCCAGGGTCTATGCAAAATTGTTCTTCTTTTTAAGTAGTGAGAAGAACCAGTGACTTCTATCTGAGGACCTCGGGATGAATCGCCCTAGGGCAGCTATGCACCCGACCAGCCTCTACATGACCTTCACATTATCTATGACTTCGATATCCTTGATAGCTTTGATTTTATTGGGGTTGATCTCGATCCCCCGATTGGACACCACGAAGCCGAGAAACATGCCTGAGCCGGGCCCCTATGCACACTTTTCTGGGTTGAGCTTCATGTTGTACCTCCATAGTATATCAAAAGTCTTCTGCAAATATTTCAAATGGTCCTCTGCTTGGAAGGACTTAACTATCATGTCATCAATATAAACTTCCAAAGATTTCCTCATTTTTTCTTCGAACATTCAATTTACCAGGCGTCATAAGTTGCACCAGTATTGTTTAGTCTGAACGACATTACGTTATAACAATAGGTGTCGTATTTAGTGATAAACAAAGTCTTTTCCCGATCCTCTGGATTCATCTGTATTTGATTGTAACCAGAGCAGGCATAGAGAAAACTGAGAATCCCTTGGCCGGCCATGGCATCAATCATGCGATCGATGTTCTGCAAAGGAAAAGAATCCTTAGGGCAAGTCTTGTTTAAGTCCTTATAGTCTATGCACATTCTAAGTTTATTTCCCTTCTTAGGGACCACTACTACATTTGCTAACCATTTGGGATATTTTTCTTCCAGAATAGACCCTATTTTGAGAAGTTTGATTACCTCGTCCTTGATGAATGCATGCTTAACCTCAGACTAGGGCTTTCTCTTTTGCTTTACTGGACAGAACTTCGGGTCCATGCTTAATAAGTGGGTAGTGATCTCTGGTGGGATCCCTATCATATTGACATGGTACCAAGCAAAACAATCTATGTCATCTAAAAGGAATGGAACAAGTTTTTTCGTGAGCTAGGGAGTTAAACCCTGTGCCCAGGTATACCTTTCGATCGGGAAGATGCTCGATCGGTATAATTTGTTCCAGCTCTTCGAACGTCGACTTCATTGCATCATAATCATTGGGTATTATGAAAGTTCGAGGTATCATATAATCATCATCCTTGAAAGTTTCCTGCTCCACTGATCGGACCAAAGCTGGTGACTATGGTTGCTATTTGACTTCCTGCTTTCCCTTTGAGTTTGATCCCTTTGCTGATGAAAGTGTTGACACCGGTATCGCCTTATCGATTGCGAATATCTCCTTGGCTGCGGGCTGCTCCCCGTATACTATTTTGATTCCCCTCAGATGTCGGGAATTTTAGAACTTGGTGAAGGGTTGAGGGTATCGCCCTTATGTTATGGATCCAAGGCCTCACGAGCAGGATGTGTACCTCGTGTCACCCTTAATTACATGGAACTTCATTTCCTGTATGGTTCCGGTCACATTTATCGGCAAGATAATTTCCCATTTGGTGGTTCACTTGCTATGTTGAAGCCGTTAAGTACTCAATCTGCAGGCACAAGTTGATCTTGTAGGCTGAGTTGCTCTACGAACCTTGACCGAATAATGTTGGCCGAGTTACCTCAATCAATCAACACACATTTAACTTGAATTTTATTCATAAGGATAGATATTACCAGTGCGTAATTGTGAGTTTGTTCGATCCCTTCTGCATCTTCATCGTTGAAAGATAAGGTCTCTTCCGGTAAGTAGTCCCGCGTCCATTTTTCTCTTGTGATTGTCACCTTGGTGCGTTTGAATACCTTTCCTTGAGGAATATCGAACCGTCCAACGATCATGTGGATCATGTGTTGTGGCTCTTCGTGCTTGTTCTTCCTGTTTGAATCTCTGTTCTTGACTTGGTTCTTGGCCCGATCACTTAAGAATTCTCAAAGTTTCCCCTCGTTGAACAACTGGGCAACTTCCTCTCTTAGTTCTCTGCAATCTTATGTTTTGTGCCCATGGGTACCATGATACTTGCATATTTGAATTGGGTTTATCTGGGCTGGATCAGTTAGTAGAGGTCAAGACCACCTGGCATCTTTGATGCGCCCAATGACTGATACTACGGTGGAAGCATCTATGATGAAGTTATATTCTAAAAGTCGAGGTGCTTCTTTGGACCCGACATCCCTATAGAAACCACTTTTGCTCATGATCCCTCGGGAGCTTTGTCCCCTATCATACCTTCTATCATTCCGAACGAGGTTGTGTCCAGACCTGTTATTTCTTCGATCTCTCCCGTATGACTAATATTGGTCTCTATTAAATCGTGGTTCCCGATCGATGTCCCTTTTAACAGTCCAAGGGCCTGTTGGAATAAATCGAACCAATTGGATCCCCTAGTTGATCGTCTTCAATCCTAATCTTCGAAGATACCGACTATGTACATCGAACCAAGTGACGACTGATTCTTTGATCAAATTCTGCTTTAATAATTGCGAAGCTATGGAACACCGTTTGTTGATATCTTGAGTGAAGGATTGAATAGCCCAATCGTCGGTGACCGGAGGCAAATCCATTCGTTCCATTTGAAATTGAGATACGAATTCCCTAAGCATCTCGTTATCTTTTTGCCTTACCTTAAATAAGTTCGACTTTCTAGTTGCAACCTTAATAGCTCCAGAGTGTGCCTTTACAAAGGAATCTGCAAGCATAGCAAATGAATCAATAGAGTTAGCGGGTAAATTATAATACCATATCATAGTACCCTTTGATTGAGTTTCTCCGAATTTCTTTAGCAACACAGATTCAATTCATCATCTTCCAAGTTATTTCCCTTAATAGAGCAAGTATAAGAGGTGACATGTTCGTTTGGATCTGTCGTCCCGTTATACTTCAGAATCTCGGGCATATAGAACTTCTTCGGGATTGGCTTCGGAGCAGCACTAGGGGAGAAAGGTTTTTGGACAAACTTTTTGGAATCAAGTCCTTTCAATACCAGTGGTTCTTCAAGATTTGGTTGACTCTGGAGTTGTAGGTTTCCACCTTCTTATCATTTTCCTCGATCTTCTTTTCCCTTGTCTCGATTCACTTCGTCAGTTCCTCGAGCATTTTTACAATAGCAGGATTAGTCTCCTATTCCCCTTCATTTGATCTCTTTGGCACCGGTTCGGCTCTATGAACAACTTCTAGTGATGACTCGAGCTCGATCTTGCTTGGTTCATGATTCTGATTTTGGAGTTTTGCTATTGCGGCTTGTTGAGTCTGCAACATCTCCAATATCATTCGAAGGCTAATTTCATCTTCTTCACCACTCTACGTGTTCCGATCGGCTGTTCGAGCGTCTCTACGGACGCTATTTTCAGGGACGACGCCCAAATTTTCATTAATGGCAATATGAGAGCTGACATCGACTGGGTCTATGGCCAGCGGTCCATCGAGATTGGTTGGAGGTATTTCGTTTCTCGGGGCGGCTATGTTTTCGATCTCGCCATGAAGACCAAGGCCATTGTCTATGTGAGTGGGTGCTACTTGAGAGTTTGACATGTTGATTCCTGAAATCAAAGACACTTACGAGAACAAGCGTAAAATAGTGTGTGTTATGAGAATTAATACTAGGAAATGACTATTATTCTTAGCCCCATGGTGGACGCCAAATTGTTTACCCTTAAAATCGGATAACAATTAAACTTATAAGTGATTTAAGGATATGTAATTTCACCTTGCACCAATTAATAAATATGATGGTTTAATGGAAGAAATAAACAAAAAAGTAAGATAAACCAGTATTGAAATGCAATTCAGCCCTCGAGCTAGGTCGCCCTTGAATTGAGTGAGTGAGAGTAGAGTTACGAAACAGACTGATCAACAAGAAAGAATAAGAGAAAGAAGTATTGTATTGCTTTGATATGCATGAATGTAAGATTGTTACAAATGGTTAAGACCCTCTTTATATAATATAGAAATCTTATTTACTGTATAATTCTAATTACAAGATGAAATCCCATGATTAGCTAAACAACCACCCTTGATTTGATCTTTTCTGAGATTTCCGCCATTATCGTCGATCACTAATGGATATCTCGCCTTTAAGTTATTATGCTATCGTCGGTCTTGCTCGATGCCTATCCTGTTTTGGTCTCGATCGCCATTGGTCTCGACCTTGACAGGTACGTCGAAGTCCGAACTCGGTATTTTATCCTCATACCTCGATCTGATATACTTCGGGGCCGATCCTCAATGCATCATCCTAATCTCGGTCAATTAGTGAAATCGGGTGGGTCTGGTTTTCAACAGTATACAATCGTTTATATGACTTGAAAATATAAAGTATATAAACATTAAACTTTTAATAATTTTCTCTTATCTACTTCTCACCTTCTTCTATACTATTGTCAGTGAAACTCTCAATGTTAAGTCTTATCTTGTTCTTCAAGACAAATACACAGAATTATAAAATCAATTTTCTCTTAATCTGGAATTGTGCGTTTGGCTTGTTGAAGTTTGTCTTAATCCAATAGTGGCAACTACTTATCAACTACTCCCTGTTGATATTGATATTTAGTTAAAGGAGGGGCCTTCGATTAATAGCTGCAAGGAATAGAGACTACTACAAATTAATTACAAAATGATGGACATAATTGATAACTAATGTGGGGCTTTCTTAGTTTTGTATTTGTTATTCAAAATCTAGTATGAACTTTGGTTTCAACTTTAAAAACAAAGTTGTTGGTGTTCTTTGTATTGTTGTTATCATTATTATTGTTATTGTTACAAGTATTGATCCAAATTAAGGCAATATAAAATTGATGAATTTGGCTATTTGGACAAGTAGAGCATTGAGCTTTTTGACAAGGCAAAACTAACTGATAACAGCAATAACAATGTCTTAGTCTAAATAAATTAGAGTCGGTTATATGAATTCTCTCTTCTTCGTTTAGAAGAAAACGAGAGTGAGAATTTGGCATGATAGTTCTGCTTTGTTGGATGATATGAGCTCCTTATGAATCCACTTTGAAACCAATGTCTATAACTATGAATCATCCGCTCATTCTTTAACAGGCACGCGATTTTTGGTTTCTTCCCCTATATAGGAGCTTACAATTTGATATGAAATAAAGAATTAGAAGATTTGCATGTAAAGATTAACATGATTTTTATAGTTATGACACCCAAATGATGACTAATAATAATACAATAAAGATAGTATCTCTTAGCAAATGAGATAGTATTAATTCGTTCAATTTTGATTGATTGGTATTAGTGGATCAGTTGAATGTTGATGATGAGTATATTCTTGTGGCCTATTATGCTTTTTATGTTTATGCTTATCCTTTAATGATTAAAGAAGAGGAAAGAAATAAAAAAAGGAAAGACAAATTTATGATATTTTTCTATTACTTATTGTAAATTTGTGATAGTCTGATCTCATAGAGGAAGCTTATTTAGTACCACATACAAGACTTTTAAATTTAAATCCGAATTACATCAGATTTGATTATCACTTTAGTATATTGAATATTCAATCCAACATACATCAGATTTTAATATCAATTCCAGAAATCAGATGGACGTGCATATGGATATGGTACGTGTGGAATTTTACCGTAGTGATACACTGTGTTTTTAAATGAGAGTTAAGACTTCTGATTGTGTGCTCCATAATCCGTATGATGGAAAATCTTGGTGCTCCCTATGTCTCAAATTATTTATCGTGATTTTTAAAAAGAGACATCTCAGATTATTTATCGTGATTTCTAAAAATAGACGTTTCAAATTATTTGCGGTGATTTTTATAAATGCCGCCTCAAATTATTTATTTTTTTAGAAGTTCAAGAAATAATTAATTTTTTTTTCTTATTTTACTATTAATAATAATTATTCTTGAGACGGACGGAGTAATAATATCTAACACAATATTAAGTTAAAAGTTCAAATAGCTGTGAAAGAAAAATGACTTGTTTCTTGAAGCAGTTTTCCCCCTTTTCATGAAAAATGATTTCGTTGATTAATATTCTTTTGACCCAAACGTCAGAAAATAAATTATATTCTGAAAATATATATTTTCCATCAGTAATTTTCGTTATACCTAAAGTACCAAACACAAAAGCAATTTCAAACTGATGGGATGGTCTGTCTCCTTCGATTTTTAGGGAGAGGGAAGGGAGGATTAGATTTTAAAGGGAATGGAGAAGGGCTTTAATAGTGGGAATAAATAGGAAAAAACGAAAAAGAGACAAGAAGGAGTAATGAATAAAGCAACAAGTTATGTTGAAACTTCCCTTTCCTTTTAAAGGTTGTGCAAGCATTAAAGATCTAAAAGGCTTTGCTACAACTAAGCAGAATGAGTGATCTGGCAACACTGTGTCACTATCAGTTCTATACTTTTTATGGGATCAAGTAATATTTTATCTTGAAGGAAAGTTTTGGAGAAACTATAAAGGTTGTCACGAGTTTGAGCCATAGTTAGTGTGTAAGCTATTTATGTCAAATTTTCTTGGGATGCGATCCTTCCCCGGACTTTGCGATAATAACAATCCAGTAAAGTTCGACAAGTGGGGTCTAGAAGGGTACTGTGTATGCAGAACTTACCCCTACACAGTAGAAATAGAGAGGTTTCCGATAGACCCTTGGCTCAAGAAAACAAAAAGAGACAATAAATCCATGACATCAACAGATTGAAGCCAAAAAAATACTAGCATCGCAATAATCCAATCCTTGCGTGAACATGAAATACTTCTGACGATCCTTTTTTAATGTTTATCTTAAAGCTCAATGTCGTTCTATTTTTGGAGTTATTTGGAAAAACCTACTCCATTTGTTTCAAAATATTTGATAAACTAAACATATTTATGATGTATTCTTTACTGTTTTCAAAATTAGGAAATTGTAAAGATATATTAACTTGTAGTTTATTTCTATACATCTGATTCTAAGTTTAAAAGAACGCGTCAAAGTGGTTAATAGTAGGCTATAATTATGTATTTTGGCTACTATTAGCACTCTAAATTGGCTGTAATTTACTGATGTTCGAGCCTTAAATGATAGTAAATTTCTTTGGTTGAATGTTTTATGCTTTGCAGGAGCAATTTCGGGCTACAATGAATTTAAGGAGCGTTTTGAGCTATTATGGAGCGTTGAAGGCCAAGTAAAAGTTAATGGAGTAAATTGGGAGTTCGTTAGAGGATCATAGGAGGTTAGAGAACTTAAAAAGAAGAACGACGAAGAGTGCAGAAAATGGCCCAGGTACGCGGCCGCGCACTGGGCCGTGCAAGTCAGGCAGAAATTTCACAAAGTGCGCGGCCAGATACACGGTCAACTGCCCAAGTGCGCGGCCGCGCACGTCCCTCTTAGAAAGATAATTTCAGGGCTAAAATTGTCATTCCAGAAGCAACTTTCCTTGACCTATATGAAGCCCAGGTCACCCAAAAAGAGGGTATCTTGGTTTTTAGAAGAAGTCTGAAGGCTAGAACAGGAAAGGATCAAGACGGAAGATTCGGAAACGAGCTTTTATCTTTCTTCTTTCCTTTTTTTAATCATTGATGACAAATTCTTCTGTTGTAGTTATGCAAAGAATTATGAGTAGCTAAACTCCTAATCTTGGGTTTTGATGGAAGCTGTTGGAGGATGATTTTCTTGTTACGTTAATATAGATTTGTCGTAGTATTTCTCTATTTGTTCAACTATATTATTATTATTGCTGATTGAAGAGCCCTCAATTAACTGTGCCTATTTAGTATGTATTACTCGGGAGAGAGTGCATATTTAGGTAGTTGTTGAACAACATCACTCCTAACGTATATGAGGGATCAATACGACGGGTTTAAAGGTGGCATTAGGAATAACGAAACCTTGGTGGGATCTGAGTGAGTTGTACTTAAGGCCAACTAGCATAATTCGGGAGAATATGTCTAGTATATTATGGTAATTACTTGGGAGAGAGTTACGATAGTCCGAGTGCTCATGATCGGTAGAGAAGACTTGGGCAAATTTATAGAAGACGAAGCGGAAAGGATTCCGACAATAGGGGAAATCATATAGATTATTCCAATTCTTGTCTACAACCCGTTCACAGTTAGTTATTCTTTATTGCATCTTCTTTACGTATTATTTAGTTAGTAAACAACCAATTTATCACTTAAATATTTCTGAAGATTGATTACGTTAATTTTTGTGCGTCCAATAGTAGTGCTTAATAGATTAGTTCCCTGTGGGATTCGATTCCAGACATGTTAACCGAAATATATTTATAACGATCGCTTAATCCTTTTTATAAGGTATAGTTGAATATGATCAGTGGTCCATGTTAGCTTTGTAAATTGGTGAAATTGAGATCCTTTATATTCTCATTGTAATTATAGCTGAATTTGTTAGCACAATACCTACGAAATTTGTTTAGATTTATTGAAAAGGCGACGTGAAACAAATGAACTTACCATGGGCAGATTTCGAAGGGTGAAATTCAAAATAGTCTTTACAAGTGGTAATTGAAAAATAGCTACAATTTTAATAGTAATTGAAATTTAGCCACTTTTTATATAAAGATAAATCTGAACGAAAGCGCTATTAAAATCCGAAAAAATTTCAGCATAATATACCGGAGTTCCAGCATAATATACTAGGTTTCCAGCATAATATACTAGTCCAGCATAATATACTGGAAGTTCATACACACGTGCTCCAATATCCAATATATTATGCTGGAACTTTCCGTGTATTGGAGTTCTAGCATATAATATGCTATAAATTCATACACAAATGCACTAAGCTCCAGTATATTATGCGGGAACTTTCTGTGTTGCAGCAAAATAGTGGCTATTTTTCAATGACTTTACAATCGCTTGGTATTTTTAAATTACCAGTCTGAAAACTGGCTAGCCCGTGCTATTTTCACGATTTTGAACCATGTCCCCTGACCTATTCGTCGCCTTGTAACCCCAATAGCCGCACACCCTATTACTTAAGCTAAAAATAGCCGATGGAGGTGTAATATATACGTAATTTATATATTTAATATTTATAATCATGTGAAAATAGTGTACAATCTACATATATGATTAAAAAAAAGTAAACAATGAATATAGACGGCTATTTGTGTAAAGATTCCGCATTTATAATCCATTTTGGTTTGTTGGGCCTTCCGAACAAAGTATTGTCTACTATTTCATTTTTGAGGAACGAAGTTTTTTTTTTCTTTTCTAAAAGAGTTAATCTAAATAGCCACACACCCACCCATTTAAACTAAAACTAACCAACGATTATATAAAATACATTTAATTTATATATATTATATGTGTAATTATGTACCGCTCGACTGTAACACATTCTCAAGTCGAGCTCCTAATGTTTTATTCAATTATTCCCTCCGTTCTAATTTATGTGAACATGTTTGACTGGGCACGGAGTTTAAGAAAAAAATGAAGACTTTTGAAATTTGTGGTCCTAAACAAGTCCAAATGAGGCCCAAAGTATTTGTGTGGTTATAAAAGCTTCTCATTAATGGTAGAGTTGTAAGTTTAAGCAAAATTGTTACCAAATTTAGAAAGGGTTCATTCTTTTTGGAACGGACCGAAAAGGAAATAGGTTCACATAAATTGGAACGAAGGGAATATTAAATTACAGACCATTTTCCCTTTATTTCGAATTGTCTTTTTGGCTTGTTGAATTTATGCTAGTCAAAAAGGAGATATTCACCAACGTAACTACACCCTATTTAAAATCTCAGCTCTGAGCCTATGATATCTGCACAATAAGTTTCAAACAGCCTGATCGATTGGTATAATGGATCAGTTGATGATTATTTGGTAGGAGTATGTTTTTTTCTTTTTGTATCTATTATGTTGTGTATATCCTTATCTAAAACTACAACTTTTTAAAACAAAAAATCTCATTAAAAAAAATGCAAACAAAGCGTCACTTTGACTGGTGTTAGAGCTTTTTGTCACTTATATTATGCGTCAATTGCCTATGGTTCTAAGCTAATTTTCCAGAATAAAGAAGAGGAGTAAAGAAAAAGGGTATTATATGCGATTTATATAAAATGTGACATAATATTTAAGTCATTGGACACCTGGTCGATTTCTTGTTAATTTCGTGCTCGTATATACTACCAGCTTTTCTTCTCTGTTTGTTTTTTTCCGTAGTGAAGAATATTTGGGATATGTAAACGTAATCTCAATGAGTCTTTGAAAGTATTAGAATATAGACAAATTACATCAGCTTTGAAAAGGATTGTGTATATGTGTTGAACATAAGTGCGGTGATTAAGAGTATTATTGGACCATTTTAGCCCAAGTTCAATGGGATGAGTATGACGATGGATGAGTGATGATACAAGATTCGCTCTGATTACCTTATAACACACCTATAAAAAAATTAGTTGCGAACTTCGATTGCCGTAAAATATTCTGACGATGTGGTTGTCAAACAGTTCGCTTAGAAATCTTGGAGGTGTTAAATAGCAAAAGATTGCCATAATGAAGGAACGGTCATGTGTTTCCTCTATCACAACTCTCCATCCATTTTCCTTTTTTTCCCACTTTTTGAGCGAGAACTATATATAATGAATAAAACATCAAGTTGAAGGTATGGTGAAATTTCATATATGTTTTTCCCTTTTAAAAGTTGTCCATATAACTAAGAAACCTAAGTGGTTCTGCTACAACTTAGTATAAGGAGTGAATAAAAACAATGTGTCATGTGGTGTCAGTTCTATATTTGCCCTTTAAACAAATATGAACTTAGTAAATTATAACACCTTTTTCGCTCTACAAATGTCGAACTTAGTAAATGTTGTACATTTTATAATGTATTATTTTATCATTACTCTAATTAAGCCTTCTTAGGATAAATTACACCTTTGATTATAATGTGTAACGATCCCGGGCATTTGCATCTATACCCGCTTTTTGTGCCACATTTTAATTTATGTCCGCTTTGTAAAAAAATTACAAGCGTACCCGCTTTTTCACATAACTTTAGCACACGGGGCTGAAGTAACAAAGTCAATCACGCAAAACTTCAGCATTCTAGTAGCCGGGCCTAAAGTTCAGCTCTAGAGCTGAAGTTTTTGCTATGTAACTGGCGAACTTCGGCTCTAGAGCGGAAGTTTTTATGTTGTGAGCTGAAGTTTGCCAGATACAACATAAAAATTTCCGCTCTAGAGCTGAAGTTTCCCGATTACAATACAATACAAAATATGCAGGAAACTTTTATTCGTGAGGATATCCCATTTCCATCAACATAATTTTCGTCCAAATCTTCATTTTCTGCCATCTTCATTTTCTGCCAGCTTCATTTTCAGTGTTGAAAGCTTGCCTGAGGCACTCCACTGGTCATTTTGAACGATGCAGAAGTCTTTGATAAGTCATTGTGGTTAGCTAGAAGCGCTTTGATGTGGGTGGGGAGCTCAGTTATATGGCCACCAGACATGGTGGCTTGAGCTTGCTCGAAGAACAGAACTTGAACTAGTATCCTTAATGGGAGCAATTCGTTTTGAGCTGCATGCATGCAGACTTCCATGGATAATTTCTTGCAGTCTAATATTCTGCACAAACGCTTTCTTTCATTCTTGTTCAGACCTGGATGCCCATGCATTTTTCAAAGTAAGAAGGGAAGAGTTTAACAATTGTCATAACTCAACTGTCACAAAACTTCAGCTCTTTAGCTGACGTTCGTCAGATACAACACAAAAACTTCGGCCGTAGATAGCTGAAGTTTTTGTATTGTAACTGGGAAACTTCACCTCTAGAGCTGAAGTTTTTGTGTTGTAACTGGGAAACTTCGGCTCTAGAGCTGAAGTTTTTGTGTTGTAACCGAGAAACTTTAGCTTTAGAGCAGTTTCTATCTAGCTACAATTTCCTATTCTTTTTATGGTTAATTATCGTGGCTGCAAGTCTGGTCGAAAGTTTCACAATATTCTGAAGGAAAACTAACCAACTTTTTATGGTTATTGTGGCTGCAAGTCATGTCTTGCATTGCCACAACGTAAATCGGGCTGAAGTTTTCATGTGAATATGAGTTTATCCACTGTTAGTGGCTGCTCAAGTATCTGATATTTCCAAGTTTGACAATACGCACCAGTATCAGGTTTGGCCAAGCAACGGAACTGGATTTGCATTCACGGCTAGTATCAGGTTTGGCTAAGAAGAAGAAAGAAAATGTTTGATGTTATTTAAAAAGTGGGTACAAATTAAAAGTTTAAAAAAAAATGGGAATAGATTAAATGAGTACGACCAAATAGGACGCCCGTGCAATTTTTACGTAACGATCCAAGAAGGCTATTTGTGTAAAGATCCTTGTGGCTTGTCCCAAACCCAAAGTATGTAGACTCAGTTGGGCCGCCCAATAAAACCGGATTATCATCCATTTTGGGCCATTTAGAGAGTTGATAAACAACAGGATCTTTACACAAATAACTCCGGATTCACTGGTTACTTTTCCTAGTCGATATACATAAATTCAAGCGCAAATGCAACATATAGATATTGGGTTCATTTGAATCCAATACTTTCAATGGGGAGTATAAATTTATGTATAAAAAGTCAATAAAATAGCAATAAATAATAGATATTAACCCACAACTTCAAAAATATAATGAGTTCAATGCTAAAACTATGAAATTTCTAACAAAGGTGACCACCCTATCCAAAGTGTAGCTTCGCCCCATAGCCTTCACTTGCCCATCTCTCCCCCCGGTTAACAGAGATGTGTCGAGGTTGGGGGATATGATTTCACGTGAACCCATACTCCTATCTAAATCATGTATACCAAAGTTATATTTCTTCAGAATTACTTAAATTTATCTGCGTGAATCAATGCTCAAAGACTATTATGGTGCAATTATTATTGCATGCACCTCTACAAGTAAAATTAGCAGTTTAAATCCCACTCTAAATGGTCTTTTTTTTGCACGGAGTGTAGATATAGGCATATGTGAAAATTACTAAACTTTCAAAAAAATACGTAATAATTTTAAACCTATTATTTTAAAAATATAGTGGGTCATGATAAGATACTAAAGTTAAACTAGTCAAATATAAATTCTAGATCAACCTCTTTTACAATGGTATACCCATCCTATTGAAATCTTGAATCTGCCTCTAACGGTTAGAAGCCAGAGGTGTCAAAGCCAATCTTCGATTAATCCACAATGCATAGTATATACGGGTAAAATCAGGGGCTAGTGAGCACCCCGATTTTTTGGTGGGGTTAAAAGAAGCAAGAACATAACTACAAGGAATCGGGATTGAAGCTACGAACCTCTCGTACTAAGGCCAGAATGAAGCGCTTACCACCGGGGCCATCGAGAAATGCCCCTCGAATCTGGTACGGGCTCCAAAGATCTCGAAAAGCAACCCAAATGGTTGCACATGATAATGAAGGGCCGTGATTTATGCGCTTAACCGGATATCACGGTGTGGATCTCGTCCTGTATTGATAGCGGATCAAGAGTAACAAAAAGAAGATTTTTACCTTTCTTAAAATTGTACTTAGGGTAAAACTCCCCTACAGTAAAAAGGGAAAGTCTATTGTTCAATTGATACATTGTAACACGCATATCAAGGCAATATACACTTATTTTCCATGCTTCTAAAGTTATTCAAAGTTCTTATTTTTTTAACATAGTTCTTTATAAGTCTTTCGCTTCGAATCGAGGGCACAACAGTTACTAAGACCCGAGCTCAGATCTGACATCACTGCTGGTTTGGTTATTTATTCTGTCTTTAATTCATTTATTTAATGTTACGGATCACTTGTATTAAATTAGTCCTTATATCCTTAAAATCGCATATAAATTCAATTGTTTCCCATTTTAAGGATAAACAGTTTGGCATCCATCATGGGGGCTAAAGATAATAGTGGTAGTTTGATACGAATCTCCATAACATACTCTATTTTACACTTGTTCTTTAAGGTCTCAATTTTAGGTTAGCATAAAAATTTCAAATTCTCAATCCATTCACATAAACATTAAGGATGGGTCAGGCCATCATGGAGAAAACAACAATTTGGCGCCTAGCAATGAGGTACCCCCTACTGATCCCAATGGGTTCTCGGTCTTTGATCCAATCGATGCTAACTTACATGTGGCTATCGCTTCCTACCGACCCCGAAAATAACATCCATGGAGGAGCTCGACCAACGGCTTAGGGAGCACCCAAAGGGGAAGCTGCAGGCGATAGGGTCATTCTACGATTGATCTTCAAAATGCTACAGACTCAGTAGGCGGCGATAGCACAACTACAAAACCAAAGTTTTGACCCTAGCAGAGTTGAGCCCGAATTGCCTTGGGAAAACATCCGAGGAAATA
This sequence comes from Nicotiana glauca, assembly GCA_026770625.1. NCBI lineage: Eukaryota > Viridiplantae > Streptophyta > Magnoliopsida > Solanales > Solanaceae > Nicotiana > Nicotiana glauca. Next base: position 307,677 of record MU743312.1, read on the forward strand.
AGGAGTTCACCGAAAGACCAGGCTTAACTAAGTCCGGTGTCATCCCTAAAGTGAGGAAAATTCTAGAAGCATTAACAAAATGAGTGGAATCTGGTGAAAAAAAAATTGAGAAAAATAACAAAAAGGTGGATATATACAATTCCTGAGTTGATCAAATCCCAAGAGCATCACCTATACCTAAATTCTCGGACTCCAAGAAATTTGTCTAAAATCTTTCTGTCATGACCTGAATTTCCCACCCTCGCGAGTCGTGATGTCGCCTACTAGTGAAAACTAGGCAAGCCAATCAACTGAATTATTTTCTTTGTTTCCATTTTTAAATCCGTTAACAGTTATAAGCCAACACTTTGTAATCAACAAAAATTAACAAGAGGAAGAATTAATTGTGAACTTAATAATACTGCTAATACCATTCCATAATAAAACTACCCAAGATTGGTGTCACAACTTCACAGACTGTCTAATATTATTACAAATAAAGGTCTGAAAGAAATAATACAACACTGTCTCTGAAAATAGAAGAAAGAAACAGGAATAATAGCTAGAAGGAGACGCCAAGGCCTGCGGACGCCTGCAGAACTATCTCGGGTCGCATAATGGACCAGAAGCAACAACCTCACGGCGGTCCAAAATCTATAACACTGGGATCTGCACAAAAGATCCAGAGTGTAATATCAGCACAACCGACCCCATGTGCTGGTAAGTGCCTAGCCTAACCTTGGCGAAGTAGTGACGAGGCTAGGACCAGACCACCAAGAATAAATCTGTGCAGTTAAATCATATACAGCGAAACGATGCAAGCAGAATTATACATCTAAGGATGGGCGGGGGAAACATGTTGCGGGAACATCGAATAATAACAGAAGAACAACAAATAAATATAAGGATCACCGCAGTTCAATTGAAGATAGGAAGGGGGATCATACTGCAGGGTACAACAAGTATCAACAGAAAAACCAACAACCAAATATAGAGAAACCATAATTCAGATATCAATAAAAAATCAGGAAATCAAAGACAAGTGCATGACATCACCCTTCGTACTTTAACACTTTCTCACCAAAACAATGCACGACATCACCCTTCGTGCTTTAACACTCTCTCACCAAAGTAATGTACGGCATCACCCTTTGTACTTTGCACTCTTCCTCACCCAAGCAACAATCACAAAGCAATTTGGGAAAGGGAATCCATAACATCACATTAACATCAAATATCAACAGGAAATCAGTAAGTAAGCGTAAAAGAACGCCATAACTCAATTACCAAAAAAATCAAGGACAAGTGCACGGCATCACCCTTCGTGCTTTTACTCTCGTCCTCACCATGAAAAAAAGTATAATTGGCATGGCATCATCCTTCATGGTTTTACCTCACATAATCACTCATATAAAGGCAAGAAATTGTACATCGTGCGGCACGGCATCAACCTTCATGGTTTACACTCTTCCTCATAAAAATAATGCACGGCATCACCCTTCGTGCTTTAACACTCTTCCTCACCCAAACAACAAGCACAAATAATAAAGGCAAGGAATCAAATAGAATCACAATAAAATCCCGGCAAGGGAACAATATCAATATCAACAACATCCCGGCAAGGGTACAATATTAAAAGCAACAACATCCCGGCAAGGGAACAATACTTACATCAACACCGCCCTGACAAGGGAACAATACCATAATCCTCTTCTATTTTTAACATTTACTTCACCACTCGATTCACAACTTCAACCAATGCTCTATAAGGTGCAATTGCCAATTATTCCTTCACAATTCACTTCACAACTTGAGCCAACGCTCCTCAATGTTCACATATCACCAATTACTTCCACAAACTTTGCCCAACAATAGAAATCATCACAAAGAGGCATGAACAATACAAACAGAGTCATAATAATCATAATATAAGACTCACGGGCGTGCTTGATACCAACGTATAGATACTTGTCACCATGCTTATATATCGTACTCAACAATTAACATATAGCATATAAGACTAAACTCATATTCCCTCAAGCTAAGGTTAGACCAAACACTTACCTCGATGCCACGAACATTCAAGCCTCAACTATCACTTTAACTCTTGATTCCACCACCAATCCGCTCGTATCTGGTCACAAGTTACTTAGTTACACCAAAGAATGCTAAATGAACCAATTCTAATGCATGAAAACAAGCTTTCTAAATTTTTTCACAAAGAGTCAAAAATCGGCCCACATGGTCAAAATCCGAGATTCAAACCAAAACCCGACTACCCATTCACTTAGAAACTCAAATATATAATTTGTTTTGAAGTCAGACCTCAAATCGAGGTCCAAATTCCCAAAATTTGAAAAACCTAGGTTCTACACAAAGCACCCAATTTCCCATATGAAAATCATTGATTTTGAGTTGAAATCATGTGAAAAGATGTTAAGGATTGAAGAAAACTAATTAGAAATGACTTACAATTGATTTGGAGAAGAAGTTGCCTTTTAAAAATCACCCTAGAGTGTTTATGTTTTGACAACATATAAAAAATGGTTAAAAATTCGTCTAAGTATGGATTTTACAAATCTCTGATGTCCCGATTGCGACCAGGGTTCGCAATTGCGAACCCTGAATCTGCTGTTATCGCATTTGTGAAGTGACTTTTGCATTTGCGAAGTCGCTTTTGCGATCAATCTGTCGCATTTGCGGCACTGGGGAAATCCGGGCCTCTTTGCAAATGCGATGGCCCTTTCGCATTTGTGACATCGCATTTGCGATGGCAGTTTCGCATTTGCGACCCCAAGGCATACTAGGTCTTTTCGCATTTGCGATAAATTCCTCATATTTGTGAGGTCACATTTGCGAGCCAGGCCTGCAAACCTGCAACATACCAGCAAACTCCTAAGTCCAATTTCACTCTGTGGCCTATCCAAAACTCACCCGAGCTCTCGAGACTCTAAACCAAAAATGCACGCAAGTCCAAAAATATCATACGAACTTGCTCGTGTATGCAAATCCCCAAAATAATATCAACAACCATAAATTTAGCATCAAAATCATGAAAACACTTAAGAACATCAAATTTGCTATTTTTCTCTAATAAGGTCCGATTCACGTCATTTCAAGTCCGTTTCTTACAAAATTTCACATACTCAAATTAAATCAAATATAAGACCTATACCGGTCTCCAGAACTAAGATACGGGCCCGATACCTTCATAATTCAAATATATTTCATTTTCAAAATCTCATGTATTTTTTAGAAAATAATTTTCTTCAAAAATTCATTTCTCGGGCTAGGGACCTCGGAATTCGATTCGGGGCATATGCCCAAGTCCCATTTTTCTTACGGACCTTCCGGGGTCATCGGAACACGGATCCGGGTCCGTTTACTCAAAATGTTGACCGAAGTCAACTTAAATTCATTTTAATGGAAAATCTTATTATTTTTTACCGATTTTCATATAATGGCTTTCCGGCTAAGCGCCCGGACTACGCACACAAATTGAGGTGAGATAAAAAGGAGGTTTATAGGCCTTGGAACACTGAATTTGTTTCTAAAACAAGTGATGACTTTTTGGGTCATTACATCCTCCACCTCTAAAACAACCGTTCGTACTTAAACAGATATAAGAAGGAAGTACCTGAGTTGGGGTAAATATGGGGATAACGGCTCCGCATATCAAACTCATATTCCCAAGTCGATGCCTCAGCAGTTTGACCTCTCCACTAAACACGAATAGGAGAAAAACTCTTTGATCTTAACTGATGAACCAGTCGATCTAGAATAGCTACCGACTCCTCCTCATAGGACATGTCCATGTCCAACTGGACAGTGCTGAATTCTAACATGTGGGATGGATCGCCATGATACTTTCGAAGCATGGACACGTGAAACACTGGGTGCATGACAGATAAGCTCGACGGCAACGCAAGTCTGTAAGCCACCTCTCCCACTCGATCAAGAATCTCAAATGGGCCAATAAACCTAAGGCTAAGCTTGCCCTTCTTTCCAAATCTCATCACAACCTTCATAGGTGACACTCGAAGCAATACCCACTCACCGCCAATGAATGCCAAATCACAAACCTTACGGTCAGCATAACTCTTTTTCCTGGACTGAGCTGTACGAAACCTATCATGAATGATCCTGAACTTGTCCAAGGCATCTTGTACTAGATCCATACCCAATAACCAAGCCTCTCCCAGCTCAAACCATCCAACCGGCGACCGACACAGTCTACCATACAAAGCCTCATAAGGAGCCATCTAAATACTCGAATGGTAGTTTTTGTTGTAGGAAAACTCTACTAAAGGTAAGAACTAATCCCACAAGCCTCCAAAGTTAATAACGCAAGCTCGGATCATATCTTCCAAAATCTAAATAGACTGCTTGAACTGCCCGTTCATCTGAGGATGAAACATTGTGCTCAACTCAAACCGTATGCCCAACTCTCACTGAATGGCTCTCCAAAAATGTGAGGTAAACTGCGTACCTCGGTCCGAGATAATATACATGGGCACACCATAAAGACGAACAACCTCCCAAATATAGATCTCAACTAACTTCATGGAAGAATAAGAGACTACCATAGGAATGAAATGTGCTTACTTGATCAACTTATCAACAATAACCCACATTGCATAGAACTTCTTCTGAGTCCATGGGAGCCCAACAACAAAGTCAATAGTAATTCGCTGCCACTTCCACTCAGGAATATCAGTCTTCTGAAACAGACCAGCAGGTCCCTGATGCTCGTACTTAACCTGTTGACAATTCAAACACCGAGCCACGTACGCAACAATGTCCTTCTTCATTCTCTTCCACGAATAATGTTGCCGCAATCCTGATACATCTTGGTGGCGCCCGAATGAATAGAGTACCATGAGCTATGGGCCTCCTCTAGAATCAACTCCCGAAGTCCATCCACATTAGGCACACAAATACGACCCTGCATCCTCAAAACTCCATCATCTCCTAGTGTGACTTTCTTGGCATCTCCGTGCTACCCAGTGTCTCTAAGGACACACAAATGAGGATCATCATACTACCGATCTCGGATACACTCCAATAAAGAAGAGCGAACAACTGTGCAAGCTAATATTATTGGGCTAAAAAACATCCAAACTCACGAGCTGATAGGCCAAATCCTGGATATCCAAGGCCAGAGATCTCTCACCGACCAAAATATATGCAAGACTTCCCATACTAGTTTACTTCCAACTCAAAGCAGCGGCACCATATTGGCCTTTCCCGGATGATATAAGATGGTGACATCATAGTCTTTTAACAGCTCCAACCACCTTCTCAGCTCAAATTTAGCTCCTTTTGTTTGAACAAGTATTGTAGACTCTTGTCGTCTGTGAACACCTCACATGCCATGCCATACAGATGATGTCTCCAAATCTTTAGCGCGTGAACAATGGCTGCTAACTCCAAATCATGGATTGGATAGTTCTTCTCATGAATCTTAAAATGACGTGAAGCATACGTAATAACCTTGCCATTCTGCATCAACACCGCTCTAAGCCCAACACAAGATGCATCACAATAAACTGTATATGGGCCTAAACCTGTGGGCAAAACCAACACTGGTGCTATAGTCAAAACTGTCTTGAACTTTTGGAAACTCGCCTCGCACTCATCCGACCATCTAAATTGGGCATCGTTTTGGGTCAACATGGTCATCGGGGCAGCAATAGATGAAAACCCCTCCATAAACCAACGATAATAGCCTGCCAAACCCAAGAAACTCCGGATCTCTGTAGCTGTTGTGGGTCGAGGCCAGTTCTTGACGACCTCTATCTTCTTTGGATCAACCTGAATAACCTCTGCTGAAACCACTTGACCCAAGAAAGCAACCGAATTCAACCAGTACTCACACTTCGAAAACTTAGCATATAGTTGACTATCTCTCAAAGTCTGAAGAACCACTCTCAAATGCTGCTCATGCTCCTCCGGACTGCGAGAATAAATCAAATTGTCGTCAATGAAAACTATCAAGAACGAATTCAGGTAAGGCTTGAACACTCGGTTCATCAAATCCATGAAATATGTTAGGGCATTCGTCAATCCAAATGACATCACCAAGAACTCATAATGCCTGTACCGAGTGCGGAAAGCTGTCTTAGGGACATCGGATGCCCTAATCTTCAACTGATGGTAGCCAGATCTCAACTCGATCTTAGAAAACACTTGGGCACCCTGAAGCTAGCCGAAAAAATCCTCAATCCTTGGCAATGGGTACTTATTCTTGATTGTGACCTTGTTCAATTGCCGGTTCTATACACATTCTCATCGATCCAACGTTCTTCTTAACAAACAACATCGGCTCACCCAATGGCGAGACATTGGGCCTAATAAAGCCCTTATTAAGCAAGTCTTGCAACTGCTCCTTCAATTCTTTGTACTCAGGCGGGGTCATACGAGATGGTAGAATAGAAATGGGCTGAATGCCCGGAGCCAGGTGAATGCAAAAATCAATATCCCTATCGGGTGGCATACCCGATAGTTCTGAAGGAAATGCCTCAGGAAACTCACGAACTAGAGGCACAAAATCAATAGAAGGAACCTCGGCACTGGAATCACAAACGTATTCCAAATAGGCCAAACACCCGTTCTCGACCATTCACCGAGCCTTCATATATGAGATAACACTACAGGTAGAATGACCAGGAGTCTTCTTCACTCTAAGTGAGGTAAACCCGGTAAGGCTAGGGTCACAGTCTTGGCATGACAATCCAAGATGGCATGGTAAGGTGATAGTCTATCCCCAATATGACAACAAAATCGACTATGTCCAGCAGTAACAAGTCTACTCGGGTCTCAAGACCCCCAATGACAACCATGCAAGAATGATGAACACTATCTACCACAATAGAATCTGCCACTAGGGTAGGCACATAAATAGTAGCACTCAGAGAATCACTGGACATGACCAGATACAATGCAAAATAAGATGACACATAAGAGTATATAGACCCCGGATCAAATAGTACTGAAGCATCCCTACTACAAACTAGAACCATACTTGTGATGACTGCATCGAAAAACTCAACCTCTGGCCTGGCTGGGAGAGCATAAAATCGGTGCTGGGCCCCACCACCCTGGACTATATCTCTGGGATGGACTGCTGGTGGCTGGCCTCCACATCTAGCAGCCTGAGCTCCACCTCTAGCACCTCTACCTCCACCTTTGGCACCTCTACCCCTACCTCTGTCTGGCTGGACAGACTGAGCAGTCCCCTAATGAACCTTCTCACTCTCCCTCTCCCAGTGGGAAGTATAAGAAGAGCATGACGGGCCAAATCAATATACATGGTCTCATACTGGGTAACAGTCATAGAACCCTGCTGGAGACACTCAAACTACCTCCGATAAATTCTCCCTCTGAACGATAGGAAGAAATTTCTCCAAAAACAATTGAGAAAATGGATCCCAAGTCAATGTTGGTGACCTAGCCGGTCTAGCCAAATAATAATCTTTCCACCAAGCCTTGGCGGAATCCAGACAAATAAAAAGAAGCAAAGTCAACCCCATTTGTCTCCATTATCCCCATGTTCCTGAGAACCTCATGAAAACTATCCAAATAATCCTGGGGATCCTTAGAAGGTGTATCACCAAGAGTAGTATTGAAGAGTTTGGTGAAATCTATCCAAATTCCATAAAGCTTCCGAAGACGTAGCTGATCTAACACTGGTTTGTGCTGTTGCTCGGCTGAAGAAGCGATATGTGAACTCGCCATTCATGAAGGAGCAATAGTGGAATTTTAACTAGTATTGAGAATTCAAGTCACACGACGGGAAACAATGAATGTGAGGTTTTTCCTAACTCTGTAGCCTCTGTGGGATAAAAACAGACGTATCTGTACCGATACCTCAGACTTTACTAAGCTTGTCTATGAATTGTGAGACCTATGTAACCTAGGTCTCTTATACCAACTTGTCACGATCCGGATTTTTCACCCTCGAGAGTCGTGATGCGCCTACTAGTAAAATCTAGGCAAGCCAATCAACTGTATTATTTGCTTTATTTCCATTTTAAAATTCATTAACATTTATAAGCCAACACTTTGTAATCAACAAAAATTAACAAGCGGAAGAATTAATTATAAACTTAATAATACTGCTAATACCATTCCATAACAAAACTACCCAAGATTGGTGTCACAACTTCATAGACTATCTAAGATTACTAAAAATAAAGGTCTGAAAGAAATAATACAATGATGTCTCTGGAAATAGAAGAAAGAAACAAGAATAATAGCTAGAAGGAGATGCCAAGGCTTGCGGATGCCAGCAGGACTACTTCGGGTCCCTTGATGGACCAGAAACAAAAACCTCACTGCGGTCCGAAATCAACAGCACTGGGATTTGCACAAAAAAGTGCAGAGTGTAGTATCAGCACAACCGACCCCACGTGCTGGTAAGTGCCTAGCCTAACCTCGACGAAGTATTGATAAGGCTAGGACCAGACTACCAAGAATAAACCTGTGTAGTTAAATCATATATAACGAAACAATACAAGCAGAAATGTACAACTAAGGATGGGAGGGGGAAGCATGCTGCGGGAACATCGAATAATAACAGAAGAACAACAAATAAATATAAGGATCACCATAGTTAAATTGAAAATAGGAAGGGGGATCATGCTGCGGGTACAAAAAGTATCAACAGAAAAACTAACAACTAAATATAGAGAAACCATAATTCAGTTATCAATACAAAATCAGGAAATCAAAGACAAGTGCACTGCATCAGCCATCGTGCTTTAACACTCTCTCAGCAAAATAATGTAAGGCATCACCCTTCGTGCTTTAACACTCTCTCACCAAAATAATGCAAGGCATCACCCTTCATGCTTTAACACTCTCTCACCAAAACAATGCACTTCATCACCATTCGTCCTTTACACTCTTCCTCACCCAAACAACAATCACAAAGAAATTTGGGCAAGGGAATCCGTAACATCACATTAACATCAAATATTAATAGGAAATCAGTAAGTAAGCGTAAAAGAAAATCATAACTCAATTACTAGAAAAATCAGGAAATCAAGGACAAGTGCACGGCATCACCCTTCGTGCTTTTACCCTCATCCTCACCATGAAAATTAGTATAATTTGCACGGCATCACTCTTTGTGCTTTTACCTCACATAATCACTCATATAAAGGCACAAAAATGTACATCGTGTGGCACGACATCATTCTTCGTGCTTTACACTCTTCCTCACGAAAACAATGCACGGCATCACCCTTCGTGCTTAAACACTCTTCCTCATCCAAACAACAAGCACAAACAACAAAGTCAAGGAATCACAATAAAATCCCAGCAAGGGAACAACATCAATATTAACAACATGCCAGCAATGTTACAATATTAAAAGCAACAACACCCCAACAAGGGAACAATACTCAAAGCAACATCGTCCCGATAAGGGAGCAATATCATAATCCTCTTCTCTTTTTCACATTTACTTCACCACTCGATTTACAACTTCAGCCAATGCTCTATAAAGTGCAATTGCAAATTATTCCTTCACAATTTACTTCACAACTTGAGCCAACACTCCTCAATGTTCACATATCACAAATTACTTCCACAAACTTTGCCCAACAATAGAAATCATCACAAAGAGGCATGAACAATACAAACAGGGTCATAATAATCATAACATAAGACTCACGGGCATGCTTGACACCAACATATAGATACTCGTCACCATGCCTATACTTCCAACACATAGTATATAAGACCAAAATCCTATTCCCTCAAGCTAAGGTTAGACCAAACACTTACCTTGATGCCACGAACACAGTTCAAGCCTCAACTATCGCTTTACCTCTTGATTCCACTACAAATCCGCTCGTATCTAGTCACAAATTACTTAATTACATCAATGAATGCTAAATGAACCAATTCTAATGCATGAAAATAAGTTTTCTAAAGTTTTTCCCAAAAAAGTCTAAAATTGACCCCAAGCCCACATGACCAAAATCCGAGGTTCGAACCAAAACCCGACTACCCATTCAATTACAAACTTAAATATATAATTTATTTTAAAGTCGGACCTCAAATCAAGGTCCAAATCCCCAAAATTTAAAAAACGTTGGTTCTACCCAAAACACCCAAATTCTCCTGTGAAAATCATTGATTTTGAGTTGAAATCATGTGAAAAGATATTAAGGATTGAAGAAAACTAGTTAGAAACGACTTACAATGATATGAAAAATATGAAAAATGGTTAAACATTCGTCTAAGTGTGGATTTTACAGGTCTCTGATGTCCCAATTGCAACCAGGGTTCGCAAATGCGAACCCAGACTCTGCTATTATCGCATTTGCGAAGTGACTTTCGAATTTGCGAAGTCGCTTTCACGATTAATCTATCGCATTTTTGACACTTGGGAAATCCATGCCTCTTCGCAAATACGCTGGTCCTTTCGCATTTGTGACATCGCATTTGCGATGGCAGTTTCACATTTGCGACCCCAAGGCATACCGGGTCTTTTTGCATTTGTGATAAATACCTCGCATTTGCGAGCCAGGCTTCGCAAATGCGAAGCCTGCAGACCTACAACATACCGGCAAACTCTTAAGTTCAATTTCACTCTGTGGCCTATCCAAAACTCACCTGAGCCTTCGAAGCTCCAAACCAAACATGCACGCAAGTCCAAAATATCATACAGACTCGCTCGTACATTCAAATCACCAAAATAACATCAACAACCATAAATTTAGCATCAAAATCATGAAATCACTTAAGAACATCAAATTTGCTAATTTTCTCAAATAAGGTCCGATTCACGTCATTTCAAGTCCGTTTCTTACCAAATTTCACATACTCAACTTAAATCATATATAAGAGCTGTATCAGGATCCGAAACCAAGATACGGGTCCGATACTATCAAATTTCAAACACATTTCACTTTTAAAATCTCCTATATTTTTCATAAAACATTTTCTTCAAAAATTTATTTCTCGGGTTAGGAATTTTGGAATTCGATTTCGGGCATACACACAAGTCCCATATTTTCTTACGGACCACCCGGGACATGGATCCAGGTCTGTTTACTCAAAATATTGACCGAAATAAACTTAAACTCATTTTAAAGGCAAAATTTATTATTTTTCACTGATTTTCATACAATGACCTTCCAGCAAAGCGCCCGAACTACGCACTCAAGGTGAGGTAAAAAGGAGGTTTTTAGGCCTCAGAACACTAAATTGGTTTCTAAAATAAGTGATAACTTTTTGGGTCATTACACGGCACCGAAACCAGTCCTGAAGAGGTTTCGTATGCCTGACATTCCAAAATATAACAGAAGCATGGATCCAAATGAGCATGGGACTTCTTACACATGCGCCATTAATGACTTGAAAGACGATAAAATCGAGTCAGTGCTGTTAAAGAAGTTTGGGGAGACTCTGTCAAAAAGAGCGATATATGGTACCACACCTTTCCCCCGAACACCATTGATTCGTTCGCTATACTCGCAGATGATTTTGTAAAAGCTCATGAGGGAGCCATTAAGGTCACATAAAGTTGAACCTTTTCAAAGTTAAGCAAAGGGACAACGAGATGCTCAGGGAGTTTGTGTCAAGGTTTCAAATGGTACGGATGGACCTATCTCTGATTGAAGACGATTGGGCCGTTCAGGCATTTACTCAAGGACACAACCCTCGAAGCTCCTTGTCTTCATAGCAGCTAAAGCAAAACTTGATAGGATATCCGGCAGTAACTTGGTTCAACTTCCATAACATGTACAAGTTAAAAATCAGAGTTGAGGATGACCAACCGAGAACCCCGTCCGGTTCCTTTTATCCCATCAGAACCGAATATAGGCCTAAGAGAATCGTCGATCATGAATCAAGACCAAACCAATATATCAACCATAAAGTGTAGATCGAAGGGAAAACGGGTCCGGGCGCAAATCTACAAAGAACGAAAGGAGAAGCGAACAGGGGTCCAATAGCCGAGGCCTGATAAGCAAAAATAGTTTTGACAGGCTGCTCGGGTAAAGGCAACCTTCGAGATTGTTAGAGTATAACTTCAACATTGTTGTAGCCAATATCGTATCTGCCATTGAGTGCATCAAAGAGATCAAATGGCCTCAACCATTGCAGTCTGATCTTACCCAAATAGTTCTTATCCTGATGTGTAAGTATCATGGCACTCATGGCCACAGGACAGAGGAGTTCTAACAATTGAGAGAAGAACTTTTCTGATTATTCAATACCGGACACATGGGAGAATTCCTGAGTGATCAAGCCAAAAACCACTTCAAAAACAGGGATGACAACAAACAAACTAAACTAGAAAAACCCCAACATGTCATCAACATGATCGTTGGAGGTGTTGGTGTTCCCCAAGGGCCGGTGATAAAATACACTATTGTTTGATCACAAAGGAGAAGCGCACCTGATATTATATCTCGAAAGGAACCATTTCAGTGATGAGTATGCAGAGGGCATCGTACAACCTCATAACGATGCACTAGTAATTTTTGTACTTATCAACAAATCTCGATTCAAACGCATGTTAATTGATTCAGGTAGCTCGGCCAACATCATCAGATCAAGGGTTGTAGAACAGTTGGGGCTACAAGATCAAATAGTGCCAGCATTCCGGGTGTTGAACGAATTTAACATGGCATGCGAAACTATCAAAGGAGAAATAACTTTGTCGGTAAATATTGTCGGGATAGTTTAGAATACCAAATTCTACGTGATCAAAGGGGATATGAAGTATAACGCCTTACTCGGAAGGCCTTGGGTACACAATATGAGGGTAGTACCCTCGACACTATACCAGGCATTGAAGTTCCCCACACACTGGGAGGAATGAACACGTTTTACGAAAAGCAGTCGACTGCAAAGAAATATTCGCAGTCGACGAAGTGATTTGGATACCCATGCTTTCGACATCAAAGAACACAAAGCCAGTTAGGAAAGGAGAAACTAAATAGCAATCACCGATACCGACCTCGCTCAAACCGGAGGAGTAAGGAGCAAGTGAGGATAATGATTATGGAGTCCATATGTCATGCATCGCCCCTGATGATTCTGATGCCACTAAATCAGATCAAATCATATTGATTGAATACTTACTTGATCAGAAGGTATACCTTGGCACGGGGTTAACTCTCGAGCTCAGGAAAAAAGTTGAATTCCTTATAGCTAACATAAGATTGTTTCGCTTGGTCCTATCTTGACATGAGAGGGATCTCTCCAGAGATAACCACTCATAAGTTGAGTTTGGACCCAATGTTCCACCCGGTTAAACAGAAGAGAAGGCCTCAGTCCAAAGTCAAACATGCATTCATCAAAGACGATCTATTTAAATCCTTAAAATAGTTTTCATTTGGGAACTTAAATACGCAGACTGGTTAGCTAGCATTGTGGTAATTCCTAAATAAGGAAATAAATTAAGAATGTGCTTAGATTACAAAAACTTAAACAAGGCATGCGCTAAGGACTCTTTCCTGTTGCCTAACATAGATCGCATGAGGGATGTAGACGTATGATTTTTGACTCCCCCCTCCCCCCCCCCTCCAAGATTTTCCATATTTTAGCATGTAAATATTTAATTTAGGCCTAATATAACTATTTCAACTATTTTTGACTTCTTTACTTTATTTTCATCATAAAAATGAAAAATACAAAAATACTTGCATATTACTCTATTTTAATCATGTATTAGATATTTTTAGAGAGATATGTTCCTTTGAACCTATTTTTTATTTTAATATAATCTTGAAAAAATACAAAAAAAATAGTACCTTATTTTTATCTTTATATAATTTCAAAAATACAAAAAATAGTCTCATTAATGTTTTGTAGTCATTTTAATCTTTAAACAATACAAAAAAAAATAGTTTTGTTTTAATTGACAGTCTCATTTTAACAGTTATTTTGCCTTCGTAGGATTAGTTAAATAAGATCGTATTTTTATTCTCGGTTGGGGGGAAAGAATAACATTTGGGTTCAAACGATCCATTTTAGGCCCAATTTTCGGACCTAGCCCAATACCCATACCCAAGCCCACTACACAAAAACCCTAAACTAACCTAATACTATAAACACTACATTATTCAGCCGCATAGGAGGAAGGGGGAGAGAACACATTTTTGAGACCCATTTTTGGAAGACTACTATTCATCTTCTTCTTCAAGGGAAACACCATGAAAACCCTACCTGAAACCTAGCAACCACCAGCCATGCCGCCATCTCCAACCATCCACGACCCTCATCTCCTTCACCATAATAGTGGCCCCGTTGTCACGAACCAGCTCGCGTCCGCCATTGACGAGCAGTTGCTGCTGCGTTCACCTCCAGCCAGCTCCCTCATGAACACGCTATCACCATAACCAGCCCATAAATACCCTCCAGCCAACGAGCTTTCCTTCTAACACCCAAACACACGCACACAGGTGCAACGGGAGGGAAGCAGCAATGAAAGATCGGGAGTAAAAGGGAGGTGACGAGTGGCATCCTAAAGGTCGATGGAACAGCAGTCTTGATATAGGTTTGTTCGAGCTGTCCGTCTGCGAATCCGAGGTGCCGACGCCGTCGTTGAATGTTGTCACGTTTCCGGAGAGCTCGATTTCGTTGCCGTCTATGGGCTTCCGTCCGTGGTTCCACTTCGAGTTTCTGTTCCAGCCCGTTCCACAGTTTTGCTCGAACAATTGTAAAGTTCAGGTTCATTTTGAGATCCAATCTTAAACTCTACATCTTTTATTTCCTCTTATATGAATATGCTGTGTTAGTTTATTTGGCATTTTAGTTAATATTATGTGATGATAATGGAGAATGGCAAAGATTTGGAGAGGAATATTTCAGCGGTTTCTGAGAACGGTGTTAGACAGCCATTGCTTAGTTCTAAAAGCAGAGTCAATAATACCTCACAAATTGCTATTCTAGGAGCCAATGTTTACTCCATTGAAAGTCTTGATTATGAGATTATTGAAAATTACCTTTTCAAGCAAGATTGGAGAACTAGGAAAAAGGTCCAGATATTTCAATATATAATCCTAAAGTGGGAACTTGTGCTTCTTATTGGATTGAGTGTAGGGCTTATTGGTTTCTTTTTAAACATATATAGTGGAAAATATTGCTGGCTTCCAACTTCTTCTCATTAGTAACTTAATGCTTCAGGACAAGTATTTCCCTGGATTTGTTGCTTATGCGTGTTCCAATTTTGTTCTCGCGACTTGTGCTGAAATTTCTTTTGGCACACTTGAAAAATGCATTAGCATCTTAATAATGGAGAGAGATAGTGAATGGGAAAGTATAGAAAGATGGTTAAAAAAAACATGTAAATGCATGGAGTTTAGATGATTCTGCAATTTGGAATAATAATTTGGAATTGTGTTATTACAAAAATGCCTTTTGTATATAATCCTTCTAAATCGAGGCATGCCATTTAGCGAATATTCATGGCCCTCGCAAAGCACAAACACCTAGGTGCTTTAGGCGCGTACTTTAATAAAATTACATTCTTACACTCGGGTGCACATTTATGTGACTCAAATTCAAATCTCAGCGAAGTCGAAATGTGTCAAAAACCACGGGTGCACTGGTGCGACCTGGTGCAATTCTTATTAAAAATAAAAATAAAAGCGGTTTACTAATAAAAGGCACATATGTTAGAACATGTTTTGAAATCAGATAAAATCAAATACAACAGTTGATCGACCGTGCTAGAATCACGGAATCCAGGAATGCCTAACACCTTCTTCCGGGTTAACAGAATTCCTTACTCGGATTTCTGATTCGCGGACTGTTAACAGAGTCATAATTTCCTCGGTTCGGGATTCAACCGGTGACTTGGGACACCATTAATCTCCCAAGTGGCGACTCTGAATTTTAATAATAAATCCCGTTCCGATTATCCTTTAATTGGAAAAAATCCTTTTATTATACCTTCCACGGGGTGTAGTAGTGAAAAAGGAGGTGTGACAGCTCTGGTGACTCTGCTAGGGAGAAGAACACAGAACTTCGGTTCAGGGTTCGGGAATTCGAGCTTGGAATAGTTGTTGTATTTGGCTTTGTTTGTTGTCTGATTTTATTACATGTTTTGACCTAATGTGCAAAATATTGCTTTTTACCGCTTTGATATTATTTGAACTGTGTACATAAAACTGCTACGAAACCCGTCTCTTCTCATCTCCGGGGATGTGCTCGCTGGTCGAGACTCCCTATTCTGTTAGTGTCATAACTTGAAAAATAAGAAAGAGGCCGGACAAGTTACTAAGCCGGATGGCCTTTTGGTTCCCGGTACGTAGCCCCCTCCTCGACTCGAGTTGTCCGCTCGGGTACACAGTCTAGAACACATACCTAGGTTTTGAACCTAGAATAACTTGACTCCATGCCGGATCCTTAATAGGAGCGCTTATTTGCATCACGTGCATATGACTTAGGGGACTCAACATAGGGGTTGGGTACATCTAGGACAGGTGTCTCCAAAATAAAAGACTATCCTGAAGCATCCTATGTGCTACATGTTGCATTCATTAAAGGGCAAAAGGGTCATTTGGCGGACCAATGATAGCTGAGGGCAAATGAAAAAAAAGGAAAAAAATGAAAAAAATACAAGGAAAAAAGAGGGTGAAGTGTGAAAATAAAGCAAGTAGGGCTCAGTTATATTTTTTTTTTGGTTACGTTTTGTTAAGAAAAGACAAAAAAAAATGAAAAATTCAAAAAAAAAGATTTTATACTTTTTTTTTATCATTTTTCAAAAATAAAAAATAAAAAAAGAGGAAAAAGAAAATCCAAAAAAGAGTTGGCATGCTTCATCATTTTCAAGGAAAAGTAAAAAAAAAATTATATTTTCTCTAAGTTAGTTATTTTGTTTAATTTTTTGCCCGTATCCAATCTGCCCGAACTACGCGAACCTGATTCTCGTCTCCCGGGGCGGGATACGTAGGCAACCCACATAGGGTTCGGTCTTCCTAGTAAATCTTAGGCTTTTGGCTTTGCGAGGTCTTAGCCAAATTTTACACTTCTGGCCACCTTTTGGCTAAATAATTCACTTTGCAAAAATAATCGCAATCATGTCTTGCATGTGTCTAATAGGGAATGTTATTGTCTCACATAGTGTTGGTTTAAGTTTTCTCATACATGTGTAAATTTACTTACCGGAGTTCGAGCATGACAGATACCCCAGGACTGTTGCCTTCAGGAGTTGCTTAAGGAGATCTATTTTCATTTTTATTTTTTTATGTCGTCTTTTACTTTTTAAATTTTGTATAGTGATGTCAAGTTTTTGTTATTGTACTTTTTATTTTTGACAAGGTATGGTGTAATTTAAAAATCCAAAAAAAAGGGAGATGTTGCATTTTATATTTCCGTTATAAGTTTTCTTTAGAATACTAATTCCAGAAATGAAAAATTGAGGTTGTTTTCCCTTTAGGCAATTAATATCTAGGACTTAAAATGAATTGTTTTTATGTTTCCTTTAGTATATTAGGACAAAAAAAAAATTCTTTTAGTACTTCTTGAAAAGCTTGCTTTTAGGTGTTAATTCCAAAATTCAAAAAGATTTTCTTTTAAGATGCTTCTTTGGAAAATTAGCGAAAAATGAAAAAAAATTTCTTTTATTAAGGATTTAGGGTATTGTACATAAAAAAATAAAAATACTTTATCTTTGTTTATCATTAGAATTTCTTCTTTAGTCAATCAAAACTGAAATACAAAATTATTTTGTTGCTTGTTTTGAAATTTGGCGTTAGGATATCAAAGAAAAATTCAAAATATTTTTTATGGTTTATTTTTTCTTCCTAAAACAAAACAAAAAGTCAAAAAAAAATTCTCTTCTAGGGTTTTTCCTTAATAATTTCTCGTAGAATATCTGTTTCAAAAAGAAAAAAAAAAGAAAGGAAAAAAAATGCCCGTTAAGCTTGAGTTTAGAATAAGTCATAGATCATTAAGTCTAGAAAATTCAAAAAAAAGATTTGTTTCTTTTATTTCTCTTTTCTCATCAGAGTAGTCTTTAAAGAAAAGGAAAAATAAGAATGTTAGTTGTTTACTTTATCCCCGTTCTTCCAGAACTACGCAAAGATCTGATTCACGCCGGGTCATGATACGTAGGCAACCTACATAGGGTTCGATCGAATCAATTTTTTTATTTATTAAAGGAAAATAAAAAAAAAGAGGGAAAAAAGAGATGAAATCATGGGATGTGAAAAATGAGAGGGAAGAAAAAGAGCGATAATCACAAAGGGAAAAAGGTGAAGCAAAGAAAGGAGAGAGGTTGAAATGAAAAAAATTGGGATGATGCCAAGTGACTTTATGACCCTCGAAGTCATTCTAGAACCGTTAATTATTGATAGGTGCATTGCACGCAATGTGATATTATTACCTGATAAATGCCCTAACGCTAACGTGATGGCTTCACTTTCTTGTACTCGCAGCTGAAAGGTGGTTGGTTTGTGATTTTAAAGTGGTAAATCCTCTCTACAATACAACGATAAAAGGCAATGGCAGACACCAACAGAACTGGGTTGGTTGACACCGGGGCCCGAAAGCAATTGGTTGAACAGAATAGTGGGTTGGTTGAAGAGGTACGGATGTTAAGACAACACATGGCAGACATGTATCAGGCCTGGATGATTGGGAAGGCACCATCCCCGCCACCGCCGATTTTTCCAAATGTTGCCCTTACCCAAACTCCCAACACAATGCCAGATGATCCTCCATATTCTCTAGATACACCCGCTTATCACAACTTTTCCAACCACCCTGGTAGCTCCATCTCTCATCCTTCAATTACCTCTCCCCGAAATTAACCTCATGTCATATCCACTACCCCAAACAAAGAATACCCACTCAAAGCTCACAATGCCCAATATCACCCCCCAGAGGTTGCTCGCAAGGTCCTTGATTCATACAAGAGGAGCTCCCGGGATGAGCTTCATGCTGGAAATCAAAAGGTTACAGGAAGAGAAGGGCGAGATGGGGCACACAGGAAGTTGAAAAGCACAGAACAGTCCTTAAGGGACAAGTAAAGAGTGGGAGGTCAGGGTAGCATGACTCGCAAAGAATTGATTGTGCCACATGACGCCCGCCTGCCCGCATGGTTCAAAGTACCAAAATTTAACTTGTATGATGGGCGTGGAGATCCGGTGGCCCACCTGAGGGTCTATTGCAATGAAATGAGGATTGTTGGAGAGAAAGATGACTTGATGATGGCATATTTCAGTAAAAGCCTAACTGGGGCAGCTTTGGACTGGCATGGTCGTCAAAATGTCGATAAGTGGCTTACATTGGGTGACATGGCTCAAGATTTTGTCCGATACTTTCAATGCAAATCGAGTGTTACCCCAGACCGCTCCTCGCTGTCTAAAATGGAAAAGAGGCCGGAGGAAAGCTTTAATGAGTTTGGGCTCAGATGGAGGGAGCAAGCTGCTCGAGTCAGTTCCCCGATCAGCGAAGAAGAAATGGTTAAGCTTTTTCTACAGGCCCAGGGACCCACCTACTACAGTCATTTGATCCCGGCCCTGGGAAAGCCTTTCAATGATGTGTTAAAAATGGGGGAGCTAGTAGAAGAAGGAATCAAGTCAGGCAAAATCGTGAGTTGTTCGGAGGCCATTCAGAACGTACCACTAAGCTTGGTTGGAAGAAAGAGGAACAGAAAAGACGATCCGATAGGTTTTCCTGATCAACACTTCCAGCCTCGACATCGTCCCCGTGGTTATCCGTGTGCATTAGATGATCCTCCTCGACGCTAATTCTCTCCATAGAACTGCCAAAGTCGCCCATCACATTCCCAGTACCCAGCTCCTCAAAATGCCCATCTACCCCCGTGAGCTTACCAAAAACACCCCGGATCAGATTTTCGGCCCAATCCGGCATTTAAGAATGAGAGGTTACAGAAGAAGAAAACCTTCACTCTGTTGGGAGAATCATATGCCAGTATGTTTCAGAAGTTAAGGACATTGGACATGTTGAAGCTGATTCAGATAAAAATGACGAACCCTCTTCCAAAGAAGTTTGATCCTTCTCAAAGGTGCGCATACTGCTCAGGTGCCCTGGGGCACGACATAGAGAAATGTTGGAATCTAAAGAATGCAATCCAGAAGCTTATTGATATAGGCGACATTGTCGTGCAAAGTCCAGATGCAGCAAACACTGGCCAAAGTCCATCTCCTGTGTATAATGAGACGCATATGGTGGGAATGATTGATCGTGAGAATGAGCCGGTAGAAGAAACCCAAAAGCAATTTGCTCAGGACAATGTAATGAAGACTTATGAAAATTCCAACAATCTTGGTGTGAAATTCAGTGGCTAAGATGCCGTGCTTGGTAATTGGAAAGACGCTCCATCTCTTGGTGGGCTAGATTGGAGTTTTGGTGGTTTATTTTGTTGTCATTTCTGTTGTCCGGGTTATTTCAGGGTTGTAATCCGGATATTGTCTTGTGACTCAAACCCTTCTATCATTTCACTTTTCCTTGTTTGTCTCGTTGTAGTAGCTTGTGTAGTGCTGTCTAGGTTTGTTCTAGGGTTGTAACTCTAGTCTAGTTTGCTTATTTTGTTGTTTAAACCGTTTCACTGTCAGTCTAATGCAATACTCTGTTTCTCGCCATTTATAGTCATTTTATCTAGTTCCTTTCTCCTTTTACAATTCTTTCCATGCTGGTTCTAGTGATAGGACATGCACGCATAATTCTCAGCCTAGTTTTAAAAGTCAGTTTAGTAATGAAGCAATGAAACAACATTGAAGATGTGAGGACATTTGAGGGAATAAGAAAGGGCATGTTGAGATCACTTCGAGCCCAAATTGTGAAACTGGGGGCAGAGAGAACATAAAGAAATACTGTCGAAATGCATCATCGGCAAGTTTGCACCAAGTTCACAGGGGCCGTTCGCGGCACCGTGTTTGTTGCCCTAATTGATAAATATAGAAGGCAAATATGTGAATATAGTTATTAATTCTGGTACAATCAAAAGATGTTACTTATGTTTCCCTCAATTGGTTCAATTGTGTAGTTCGTACTCGGCATATTTTGGAGATTGGAATGATGAAGGTATTTTTTTCTGCTATCCAAACACTTTATCCATTGCTACCCCTTTTGAGCCTCATTTATTTTCTTTCGTACACCTCTTTCGGAATCAATAACAAAACTCGGAAGCCCGAGCGGGGAAAATCAGCGGAGAAACAAGAGAAAAATAGTCCAAAAGAAAAGAAGAAGGAAAAGAAGAAGGAAAAGAAAAAGAGAAGAGAAGAGAAAAGAAAAGAAAGGAAAAGAGAATAGAAAGAAAAAAAGAAAACGAAAAGAAAAAAAAGAAAAGAAAAAGGAAAGAAAAGAAAAGAAAAAAGAAAAGAAAGAAATAAAAAGAAGAAAGAAAAGAAAGTGGAAGAAAGAAAGATTGCAACAATAAAGTAATTTCTATGGCCTGAACTACGTTTGACTTGATCCCGAAAGGGTACGTAGGCAGCCTCTCTCTGAGGTTCAGTCACACCAAAATAAAAATCCAAAAGTCCCTAAGAAAGAAACTGGGGCAGAAGTTGTGGTTGTTGTGGGAAATCGAATTCCGAAAGTTGAAATGTTGAACCCATGTTTGAATTGTTTTGAGCCTTTGATATCATTTCTTTCTAACCCTATCCGGAATCCAACGTTACGGTCCAAAGAAAGACCTTCTGATCAGTCTTCGAGAGATGACATGTCAAGCGAGCAGAGGTGAATCATATCAGGGGCAACACTCCGGTCCAAACGAGGGAAATGAAGAATGAGGGAGTCTTGTTGATGAGAACCCCCGCGGTTCCCCCGAGGCAATGAAAGATGAGAGAAATAAAAAGTGAGAGAGTCTTATTGGTGAAAACCTTCACATGCACCATAAGGCGATGGTGAGTTGAGAGAAAAGACCAAAATGAGAGAGGCTTGATAGTGAAAACCTACGGGCACTACAAGTCGAATAAGGATTGTGAATCAGATAGGATAAGCAGAGCATTGAAGCCCAGTTTCATGGCAAAAAGATACGACAAGAGATGGACATCAGATTTGCTTGAAAGAATAGGCCGCAGGTGAATGGCATGGTCATTAGAGTTGGTATCCACATCCGATCGGTTTCTATTTTGCACTTTTCTTGTTAGGAATCATCTCTTTCCATTGTGCTCTACTCTGTTCCTTTTCTCTTGTTTAC
The DNA here is from genome assembly GCA_026770625.1 of Nicotiana glauca. Lineage (NCBI taxonomy): Eukaryota > Viridiplantae > Streptophyta > Magnoliopsida > Solanales > Solanaceae > Nicotiana > Nicotiana glauca. The sequence goes on from MU743312.1 coordinate 329,794, forward strand.
TTCCTCTTCTTGAGTCTGTTGGGTCAGCACAAGTGAGAAATGACTTCAAAATTTGCCACCAGCTTTCCAATTGCATCAAAGCGTCAAGTAAGGAAAGAACAGCAGGCTCACTGAGTTGGAAACAATCAACATGCTTTGGAATCCTTGGGGAATGAAAAGGCTTGGTATATGTCAATTCATGAACAATGCAACAGAATGAGAGCTAGGGTTAACGGATCAAAGGTATTTTCTATGATAATATTGACAAAAGGGTGGTAAATCAGTGACAAGCAAGATCTTCCAAGAAGAAATCGGAGTTATCATTGCTAGCGATAGAGCAATAGACCTCGAGGCCAGAGCCAGTGGTCTGAGTCAAGAAAGAACATCATGCACACTGAATTTGGTAACAATTAATATGCTTTGGGGATCATGTGAAACACAAAGGTCTGGTAGATGTCGGTTCAGGAGCAATGCAACAGATAGAAGTTATTGGGTTCGAACAAGAAGAGGTATTTTCCGGGTTAATATTTACAAAGAAAGTGGTTAGTCAAGGAACAAGCAGGGTCTTCGAATGGAAATCAGTTATCATGACAAGTGTCGTACTTTGGGATTCATGTGAGACACAAAGGTTGGGTAGATGTCAGTTCATGCAATGAAACAAATAGAGGATATTGGGTTTGAAC
>MU743312.1:338679-374488 GCA_026770625.1 Nicotiana glauca
TCTAGGACAGGTGTCTCCAAAATAAAAGACTATCCTGAAGCATCCTATGTGCTACATGTTGCATTCATTAAAGGGCAAAAGGGTCATTTGACGGACCAATGATAGCTGAGGGAAAATGAAAAAAAAGGAAAAAAACAATGAAAAAATAGAAGGAAAAAAGAGGGTGAAGTGTGAAAATAAAGCAAGTAGGGCTCAGTTATATTTTTTTTGTTACGTTTTGTTAAGAAAAGACAAAAAAAATGAAAAATTCAAAAAAAAAAGATTTTATACTTTTTTATCATTTTTCAAAAATCAAAAATAAAAAAAAAAGAGGAAAAAGAAAATCCAAAAAAGAGTTGGCATGCTTCATCATTTTCAAGGGAAAGACAAAAAAAAATTATGTTTTCTCTAAGTTAGTTATTTTGTTTAATTTTTTGCCAGTATCAAATCTGCCCGAACTACGCGAACCTGATTCTCGTCTCCCGGGGCAGGATACGTAGGCAACCCACATAGGATTCGGTCTTCCTAGTAAATCTTAGGCTTTTGGCTTTGCGGGGTCTTAGCCAAATTTTACGCTAATGGCCACCTTTTTGCTAAATAATTCACTTTGCAAAAATAATCGCAATCATGTCTTGCATGTGTCTAATAGAAAATGTTATTGTCTCACATAATGTTGGTTTAAGTTTTCTCATACATGTGTGAATTTACTTACCGGATTTCTGATTCGCGGACTATTAACAGAGTCATAATTTCCTCGGTTCGGTATTCAACCGGTGACTTGGGACACCATTAATCTCCCAAGTGGCGACTCTGAATTTTAATAATAAATCCCGTTCCGATTGTCCTTTAATTGGAAAATCCTTTTATTATACCTTCCATGGGTTGTAGTAGTGAAAAAGGAGGTGTGACAAGGGATGCGACGGAGGGGCACGAGATACTCAGCTTTCTCGATGCTTATTTCGGATGCAACCAAATCTGTATGGATATGGGCGATCAAGAAAAGACTTCTTATATCACTAAATTCGGTACTTATTATTATAACGTAATGTCGTTCGAATTAAAAAATGCCAGGTTCACTTATCAACACATAGTAAACCGGATGTTCGAAGAACAAATAAGAAAATTAACGGAGGTTTATATTGACGACATGTTAGTCAAGTCCCTGCGAACAGAGGACCATTAAAACACTTATAGGAAACCTTTGACATATTGAGGAGATACAATATGAAGCTCAACCCAAAAAAATGCGCACTCAGAGTCGGATCCGGAAAATTTCTTGGGTTCATGGTGTCCAACTGGGGGATCGAGATAAATCCCAATAAAATCAAAGCTATAACAGAAATCACCGTGGTGGACAATTTTAAGGTCGTTCAGAGGCTAACTGTGCGTATAACAGCCCTTGGCCAGTTCATATCGAGGTCCTCTGACAAAGGCCGTAGTTTCTTCTCATTACTGAAGAAGAAGAAAAATAACTTTTCTTAGACCCCGGATACGAGGTATCCGAGGTGGCGGTAAGTGGAGTCCTAGTCCGAGAAGAGAGCAGAATTTCCTATTTACTATGTTAGTAGAACTCTAGGCAAGGCCGATACAAAGTATCCTCACCTGGAAAAATTGGCGCTCGCTTTGCCGAGAGCCTCCAGAAAGTTAAAACCATACTTTCAATGCCACCCCATATGTGTCTCGACTCTTACACACTGAGGAACATCATGCACAAGCCTAAGCTCTTGGGCCGATTGGCCAAATGGACAGTAAAAATTAGCAGGCACGATATCGAGTATCAGCCCCGAACCACCATCAAATCACAAATTTTGGAAGACTTCATAGCCAACTTTACACCGGCCTTATTACCCAAAATCGAAAGAGAACTATTGTTAACCTTGAGGATTACCTCGGGAGTTTGGACCCTCTTTATGGAAGGTGCTTCGAACTCAAAGAAGTCCGGGCTCGGCATCATGCTGAAACTACCTATAGATAACATATTTAGGAAATCTAGTAGAACCGTGAAATTAACTAACAACAAGGCCGAGTATGAGGCCATAATTACAGGTCTCGAATTAGCTAAAAGCCTTGGAGCCATTGTAGTCGAAGCTAAGTGCGATTCTATCCTTATGGTAAATCAAGTCAGTGGCATGTTCAAAGTAAAAGAGGAACGTATGCGAAGGTATTTAGACAAGTTGCAGATAAAGTTGCATGAATTCAAGGAATGGACCTTGCCACATGTGCCCCGCGATCAAAATAGCGAGGCCGATACCCTGGCTAACTTGGGATCATTGGTTGAGGATGATGAATTTAGTTCGGGAACAGTCGTACAGCTCATGAAGCCGGTGCTGGAGAAGGCCATACCAAAGTAAACTCAACAAGTTTTACTTGGGATTGCAGAAACAAATACCCAGATTATTTGAGGAATGGGAAGCTGCCCTCGTATCCTAAAGAATCGAGAGCTCTGCACACGAAGGAGGCCAGGTTCAGCCTGTCCGAAGGGACTCTGTTTAGAAGAACATTCGATGGCCTACTCGCCATATACTTGGCATCGGGAGATATCGAATATGTCTTAAGAGAAGTTCACGAAGGCACTTGCGGAAACCATTCAGGGGTGGAATCTTTGGTTGGAAATTAATCAGAATTAGCTATTAGTGGATCGAAATGGAGAAAGATGCAAAGGACTTTGTGCGAAGATGCGACAATTATCAGACATGCATCGATGCTCCATCAATCCAGAGAGCTACTCCATTCGGTCTTGTCCCCATGGCCATTCATGAAATGGGGAATGGATATCGTCGGTCACTGCCTTGAATACCCGGTAAGGCTCAATTCATATTGTTTATGATCGATTATTTTTCTAAATGGGTTGAAGCTCAAACGTTCAAAAGAGTCCAGTAAAAGGAAGTCACTAACTTCATTTGGGATTGCATAATATGCCAGTTTGGGATATCGGCAGAGATTGTGTGCGACAATGGGAAGTACTTCATCGATAGCGAGATAATTAAGTTTTTCAAAGACCACGAGATTAAAAAGATATTATCGACACCCTATCACCCTAGTGGAATGGATAAGCAGAATCTACAACTAAGATTATGCTCCAAAAACTGAAAAAGAGGTTGACCGATTCCAAAGGAAAGTGGAGGGAAATTCTGCCCAAAGTCCTGTAGGCATACTGTACAACTTCGAAGTCTAGTACCGGGGCCATCCCGTTTTTATTGGCTTACGGTGCCGAAACATTAATACTGGTCGAAATAGGAGAGCCGAGCCTCATGTTCTAATATGCGATCGAAAAATTGAATGAGGAGGCCATGAGCATGAGCCTAGAACTATTGGATGAAAGGCATGAGACTTCCCTAGTCCGGTTGGCCACCCAGAAATAACGGATAGAAAGATATTGCAACCGAAGAGCCAACTTTGAACACTTTAAGATCGGGGACTTGGCATTAAGAAAAGTAACAATGCATACCCAAAATCCGAATGAGGGAAAGCTGGGACCGAATTAGGAAGGACCATATCGAGTTGTCAGAATTACTGGTAAAGGCTCGTAGAAACTCAAAGTAGGAGATGGCACACAACTACCGAAAAACTAGAATGTGATGCACTTAAAGCAATATCTGCTAAGGTAAGGTCTTATTTACTTTTTTTATATTATGAATTAGACTAACACTTGCAGGCAACATCCAAAGGAGAATATGACTATTAGGTGTGAAAGCACGCGTCATGTTTTTTTTCCCTTGAATCGGTTTTGTCCCAAATGGACTTTTTGGCAAGGTTTTCAATGAGGCAACAATAAATCATGCTAACTTAGATTCGAAGGTCTGTCTTAAATCAGATCCAATCAGCGCATCAATAGTATGAGCCTCTCAAGATCGACCTCGAATACTGGGGGCATTACCCTCGGGTTAAGGTTCTTAGAAAGGAAAGAAGCAAACTTTGTACCTGAATAACTTAAGCTCGATAGTTAGGACTTATTGTAAGTTCCAAACGTTCAAGTGAACCGTGCTCACATAGGCCACCTTTGCCATAATACAAGCTTTTACACGTTTTTGGTCATGTAATTTACACACAGAAATGAAATAAAGTTTCCACCTTGTTATTATGCATTTTTGCATCTTAAAACATAGATCCTAAGATCCCATGGACTATTGAGCCTAAGGGCTACCCGTTTTTGTGCACTATCGAGCCCAAGGGTTGCCCCCACTTAGGGACTGTCATGCGAAAAAGATCGGGAAATTCGGTTTCCAAATCTTGGAGGCACAAAACCTATTAGGTAGTTCCTAAACAGAAAAAACTACAGCTGCCCTAAAAAATGGCTTGGAGACATTCGAAGCTTATAATCAGAACACAAGGCCTTCATAAGAATTCAAAACCTGTAAAAAGGTTACCCTCGCAAAAGCATCATCTAAAATCATTTAAGCATATTGGAAAAACTACCGGTTACATCGAATTTTCAAGGCCTCGAGCAAATAAAGTTGCATTGAAGTCAGGCTCTATTAGTGATATTTTCAAGAAAAGAAATTGCGAAAAGATGCTAAAAAGTGAAGACTTGAAATTGCCAGAAAGGGAATTTTATACATATTTCAAAATGTATTTACGGAGGCCCAACAAAAATGTCCTCAAAATAAAAAAAAACATACACAAGATAAAAACTAAAAAAGTTCTAAGGCATTCATGCCTGATCTTCACTAGGGCCCGACTCGCCGCCAGAACCATTGGAGCCTTCAACACATTCAGGCTCAAAAACGTTCTTCTCCTTGGCCTAAAGCTTTATTTCTTCCTCGATCTTGGGTGACAGCTCGAAGCCTCGTATGTGAATTTCTTCAAGGGTCTCTCTTCGAGACAACCGCCTCATAATTAGGCATTGGTATTCAGCCGAGCTTCGACCGCTTTGACATTGACCTTGTATTGGGCCACAATCTCATCAGGATTGACAGATGTTGTATCCAACTTGGACTTTATTGCCCTATGGTCTCTACTGAGGGTGTCCCGCTCTATGATAGCTGAGCTCAGCTATGCCCGGAGATCATCATCAACTGAGCACTCTTGTTAGATTTCTCCTTCACCACCCAAAATTAAACCTCTACCTATGCCATATTTGCCTAGGTGGTTTCCTTTTCCGAAGCCAGCAGATCCATCTTTCTCTTCCACACATCGGCTATAGCTTGGATCTTGTCCATCTCCTTTCGGAGTTGGTCGATCTGGTCGATCTTCTGTTGGACCTGTGAGGTTTTGTTGTTTTCCACTACGACTAGTTCCTCGTTTCTAACTTCAAAGACCTTTACCTTTTTGACCAGTCGCCATGTTCCCTCTCAGTGCCGATGCTTCCTTTTGAGCCTTATCCAGCATGGCCTGAAGGACCTTGATGCTTATGTCTTTTTGCATGCTGAGGAGCTTGTACATATCTTTCTTTCGATCCTGCTCCTTGAGCTCGAGCTGATTGACCTCGACACGGTACAGGAGGAAGATCTCGTGATGAAGTACCGAGGCCTGTAAAATAACGAAGGTCGTGAGACATATAAAAACATAAGTAAAATACAAAGAGACATAATGATGTTTTACCCGATTTAGTGCCTGCTACGCCTCATTGAAAAGACACGGCACGTCCACTTCATTCATTATTACCTGGTACTCCCCGCTCACAGGGATCGGAGGTAGTTGGCTATGCCAACGGGAGCAGATAGAACCCGGGCATCCTCTAAAATAACATATTAGTTTGTATGAGTCCACCAAACAGTATAGTACCTGGTCCTCTACGAGATTCTGCTAAGAATGCTAATAATTGTAAGTAAATGAGACACGAGTTTTTACATGGAAAAATCCCACACAAGGGGACCAAAAATCACGATCTACACCAGTAGGCTTTCAACTTCACTAACTTGTAAAAACCTATTACAAGCCACTTTACAATAACTCCATCACAAAGAATTTAACTCAATTAACTTGTGGTACTCTTACCACAAGCCATTTTGTGACTCCCTAGTTACAAAGACTTTTACTAACTTGTAATGCTCTCACCACAATCCACTTTTTCACTCTACAGTTACCAAGGCCTTTTCTTATGACTAAACCTAGTCACAACATAAACTCAAAAGAGTTTACGGATTTTACAAGAGGATTCCTAATCAACACTTCTAGCTAAGCAATTTAGGAGATACAATAAGTACAATCACAAAGTTACAACTCAACTAAGGACAACGACATGCTAACTTTAGGAACTGGTTCGTAGTTGCGTTCAACTTTGTTCTTCAAGCTTGTGAGGATTGATATCTCTATTTTTCAAAAGGTTTGAGTGAGAAACTGAAACATTCAAGTAATGTTTCAATATAAACTCATGTTGCTACACCCTGATCACATCACTTGAAATGATGTGAGCACTTTAGTTGGTCAGGGAATGAGTGGACGCCGGAAATAATGCAGTGCGACAAAAATAGTGTAGGCAGTCACTTCATTTATAATTGTATCTAATTGACTTTGTACTGCTATGAGGGAACCACAAGGGTATTGGTTCCTTGTTTAGTTTCCTAGCTTCTGAAGCTGTAGCAGTTCATATTTAGCTGGAATTCGTTAAATGCAGTGTAGTCCAAGGTACTAGTTAGGTTCCCTATCTGACCCTTGACATTAAGTTTGTTAGATCATCAAATTATAAGGCAAAGACATTGAAAACTTATCAATTTTTCCCTTTTTGATGATGACATACTTAACAATGGTAACATGGATTTAGAGCTAAGAGAACCAGATTAAGTAGCAGGAGAGCACAAGTTCCCCTTAATTTTATGCCCGTTTGCAGGAGAGCACAAGTTTCTCATGATTTTATGCCCTTTTTTTACACATGTTTCCCTATATGTTCCCTTATAATATTACTATTATTTTTCCCCTTCTGGAATCATTAAAAAGACACAAACAAAAAGAGCAGCGCAAAGAAGTCCAGCCAAGCTAACTCATGCCACATATGTGCACACAAACATGATAGAGAATAGAACCATAGAAATAAAGCACTGATGTAACAAGAGAGAATAGAATTTAAATTGATAAAATTTTAATATGCCTTTGCTTAAAAAGCAATAGACAACATTGGATTTTTAAAGCAAGAGCAGTAGTGTTTCATCCCAACCACATAAAATAAGTAAACAAAACAAAACAGCTGCCAAAACAACAAGAACAAAAGAAAAATTGAAGAACATTTCCAGAATCTGGTCACTGAAGAGGTACTTAGGGGGCACTAGGAGTAGAAGGCTTGGAGGTTGCAGCAAGTGTTTGGAGAACAAGCTCTATTTGGGCATTGGTGGACTTTTGCTCATTGATCAGTTCTGCTTTCAGGTTCTCTACTTGCACCCTGAGATCAACATTCTCCTTTTTCAAACGAGCTACTTTATCATTTAATGCCAGAACCCCTTAGGCTTGCTGACCTTCCAGGATAACATTCTTAGCCTTCAACCGATGAATTTCCTCAATTGCACTATTCTGAGTATTAATTAGCTGTGAGACAGTTGATGTACTTCCTACTTCCTCATTCTTTTCTAGGCATTCAACATTCTTCTAAAGTAGTATGTGAGAAAGTCTGCTTCTTAGTCCCCACCTTGCCTTTCCTCAGTGGAACCTCAAAGAAATGAAACACTCTTGTAAGTAGAAACCCATCGGGAAGGCCATGATTCCTATCCTTGAAAGTGGATACCTTTAGCATGTGCTCAATCATAATAGCAAGCAGGCTTACAGGTTTAAAGCTGTCCAATTGCTCCATCAAGAACAGGTCAGACTTAGAGGTCACAGACCTTCTCTCAGCTCGAGGCAATAGAACTTTGTTGAACAATTCAAAAAGCAGCTGATAGAAAAAGAGTAACGCCTTCTTATGGATCTGGTCCCCCTTGTGGTTTGGTTGTCCTTTACCACAACATTTCTGAAGTTAAACTGACATACATCCTTTACACTGGACCGACTGTAGGAACTTTAAAAATATCACCAAGCAGCTTTACATCAAACACTATATCCACTCTATTCACCAAAGCAATGATGTGGTAGGTCTCAATGCGAAAAAGGCTAGCAAAGAAGCTCTACACCTCATCTTCATAAGCCTTAGGGCCATCTATTTGAAATAGATGCTCCCATTGTTGAAACTCAACCATTTAAAGAATCTGTCACATGCCATCCATCTCATAGATTGCGGGGTCAAATGTACGACCCAGCAGAACCTTTTGGTGCCTCGGGCGTTCAGAGCCAAGGCTGACTTCATTTCTCATTCTCTTCACAGAACTAGGTTCCTCAACAATTTTAGAGTTGCGTTTGCCAAACATCTCACAACATAATTTTCCTTTTCCCTTGGATTTGACTAACACATACTCATTAGACATCGAGAACTCACTCACTACCTCCTTCAACTTGGACCTAGAGGTTGACCCCTTCTCTAATGAAGCATGCTTCTTCTTTTTTGGAGACTGTCTGACTAGGGAACCAGGTTCATCTGGAGCTTTCTCTTCTGCATGTACTACAGGGATTGCCTCATCACTTACGGGTACACTATCTTTCACCAACTTCCTCCTTTTCTTCTTACTACTTGTCTTGCTCTTTTGAAGGGTAGAATCGTAGGCCATCTTAGCTTGAAGCCTGGTGGTAGGTCATTTTATTTTAGACTCGGGAGTGGACACAACCCTCCACTTAACTATGAATGCATCAAGAGCTATGTTATCTAGGTCCTCCGCATAACTGAACCTCGTTTTAGGTACTTGTATTTCCAAAGGCACAACAGCGAATGTAGGAACCTAACTATCTTGGGAATGAGATCCCTGACCTAGGTCCTCCATAGAGGGATCAGGTTCTTCATGTGAGGGACCAGTAGTATCTGCTAGTGCATCGCCTTTAAAAGTTACAATGGCCCCTTAGTCCCCAACTTCTTGTACCTCGCTTTTCTGTGAGATGATCTCATACAGTACACCATCAGTAGACACCACAAAGACAATTACAACATTCTCTTTCTCAATTGGTACTACTGCTACAACGAAATCGGTAGAAATGATGGCAGAACTCTCTGTGACCTTGGGGTTTTGACCTTGTTCTCCAGTTGGTCTTTGACTAGTGGGAACCTCAGAAGATGGAGAGGACGAAGCAACAATTTTAGGGTTTCTAAAATAGAGAGAGACGGAGAATTTGGGTGATGTGTGACTTTAGCGGGAAGAGTAAGAGTGGGTAAGGAAGGCTTAGTAGGAACGAAAGTCACCATAGGTTTATCAATAGTAGGTTCGACTACGGCAGGGAGGTCGGAGTTTGTCTCAGCCATTAGAAAAGTGGTGTGAAAATGCTTTGGGGAAATTCTAATGGAAGACTTATGGTTAGAGAGAACAGAAAAGGGTTTTTTTTATAAGGAGAGGATAATTATGAAGAGAGAGGAATAGGATCTGGTTCTGAAACAACGGTTGGGCGTGGAGAAGTGCAATATTTCAGAGGGAGATGGAACAATTTGAAGTGTAGAGACGTGACAGTAGGATCTAAAAAGTTGAATGACATAGCAGTTGTGTTTTGTACCCTTTTTTAGACGTGTATTAAAGGATGCACAGAACTACTAACCTTTGGTACAAGAACCAGATTCTCGACCTTTTATTTGAAAGAATCAATCCTCTTTTATCATTCATGCAATGCATCTACAGCTTCTATACTCATCATGCGTGTTTACCTGCAACGGTATTAAAATGAGTTAAACATGGCCAGAAAACACTTTTAGCCAGTTATTTCTTGAAGATGATTTTCATAGCCAGATAAAGAAGAATCAGGTTCTCAATTGGGCTTTAAAAGCCCCAACTTCACTCTGTTTCTTTCAAACTGTTCCCTACTAAATGCCTTGGTAAAAATGTCTGCAAATTGGTCTTCTCTGCTGCAGAACTTCATACATATCAGCCATTTCTCCACATTGTCTCTCAAAATGTGATGCCTCACATCAATATGCTTTGTCCTTTTATGTTGAACTGGATTCTTGGCCATGTTGAGTGCACTGGTGTTGTCACATAGAAGGGGCACACTCTCAGTGAGTACCCCAAAGTCCTCTAGTTGCTACTTGATCCATAAAAGTTGAGCACAGCAGGATGCTGTGGCTACATATTCTGCTTCAGCTGTTGAACGAGCCACTAAATTTTGCTTCCTTATGCCCCAAGAGATAAGACATGAACCTAAGAAGTGAGCCATTCTAGAAGTGTTTATGTCCACAAGATAACCTGCATAGTGTGCATCAGCATAACCAATGAGATTAAAACCGTCACTTAAGGGATAATACTAAACCAGGTTCTGTGTTCCTTTGAGATATCTCAGTATTCTTTTGCCGCCTTCAAATAAGATTACTTGGGATTTGATTGAAACCTTGCACACAGCCCTACACTAAAGACAATATCAGGTCTGCTGGTAGTGAGGTAGAGGAAAGACCCAATAATGCCTCTATACATGGTTTGATTCACAAGAGATCCAGTTTTATCCATGTCCAATCGAGTGGCAGTAGCAATGGGAGTGTCTATCACCTTTTATACTTCCATGTCAAACCTCTTCAAGAGCTCCCTAATATATTTTGCTGACAAATGGATATACCCTTTGGGGACTATTTTACTTGAAGACCCAAGAAGAAGCTCAGTTCCCCCATCATGCTCATTTTAAATTCACTTCCCATGAGTTTTGCAAATTCTTCACACAGAGAATCAGCTGTTTCGCCAAAAATGATATCATCAACATAAACCTGAACAATGAGCAGGTTCCTTCCCCGTTTCTTTAAGAATAAAGTGTTGTCAATTTTCCCTCTTTTAAAGCCATTTTCCGATAGGAACTTTGACAACCTTTCATACCTAGCTCGAGTAGCCTGCTTCAGCCCGTACAATTCTTTATCCAGTTTAAAAATAGATTTAGGATGTTCATGACATTCAGACCCTGGAGGTTGCTTCACATAGACTTCTTCCTTAAGAAGTCCTTTCAAAAATGCACTTTTGACATCCATTTGGAACAAGGTGAATTCCATATGAGATGAAAAAGTGATAAAAATTTTAATAGCTTCCATGCGAGCCACCGAAGCAAACGTTTCATCATAGTCAATCCCTTCCTCCTGATTGTAGCCTTGAACTACTAGCCTGGCCTTGTACTTTGTAACAATTCTATGTCCATCGAGCTTGTTTTTGAAAACCCACCCGGTTCCTATAATGGTTTGATCTAAGTCTAGGTACCAGGTGCCAAACATTGTTTATTTCAAATTGTTATAGCTCGTCTTGCATGGCTATAATCCAATTTGCTTCTTTCAAGGCTTCCTTGATATGCTTGGGTTCTATCTGAGATAGAAAAGCTAAGAAGGCAAGTGAATTTCTGGCTCTTGACCTGGTTTGTACTCCACAATGTAGAGGAGTAATAATGTTGTCCTTCAGATGAGAGCTTTGGTGTATCCAGTTAGACGTTTGAGGTTCATTTTGAGAGGATATAAGTGCGTTTGGCTGGTTTTCCTCCATTCTTCTCTCAAGTGCTGGTGGAGTTCCCTGAACTGCATCAACCACTCTTTCTTTAGCTTTAGTGGTTGTAATTGGATTACTTGGTTCCATTAAAGATGAGAAAGTATTGTCTTCACTTAGCTCTTTTACTTGACTCATCATAACTGCCTTTCTGTTTGTCATGTTAATGACTTCACCAGGTACTAGTAAGGATTCTCCATCTTGATCTTCTTCAGCACTCTTCTCACAAGACGGATAAGACTCATAAAAAATAACATGAAAACTTTCCTCCACACATTGAGTCCGATTATTATATATCTTGTAACCGTTGCTTTGAGAAGAGTAGCCCAGAAATATTCCTTCATCATTCTTGGCATCAAATTTACCAAGCTGATCCTTTCCATTGTTGAGAACATAGCATTTGCACCCAAATATTCTTAGGTGAGTCAGCTTGGGTTTCCTTCCATTCAACAATTCATAGGGGGGTTTTGTTCAGAAGTGATCTGATTATGCACATGTTCACCAAGTAGCAGGCAGTGCTGACAGCTTCAGCCCAAAAGTTCTTTGCAATTCTAATGTCGATTAGCATTGTTCTTGCCATCTCTTCCAGATTTCTGTTCTTCCTTTCTACTACTTTATTTTGCTGGGGAGTTCTGGGGGCTGAGAAGTTGTAAGTGATGCCATTTTCATTGTAGAACCCATCAAATTTTGTCCCATGATCTAATCTAATTCATGCGACTCTATACTCCATCTTCACCTGGATTTTCTTTACGAAAGCCACAAACACCACAACGGTTTCATCTTTAGTTCTGAGAAACAAAGTCCATGTGAATCTGGAGTAGTCATTTAATATCACAAAAATGTATCTTTTTCCTCCTCTGCTTTAATTTGCACTCTCATAGGGTTACATAGATCCAGATGTAGAAGCTCGAGTGGCTTTGAGGTACTCATATCTCTTTTAGACTTAAAGGAAGACTTCACATGTTTTCCTCTAGCACATGCATCACAGACGTTTTGCATCTTGAATTTTGTCATAGGCAGACCATGGACCAGGTCCTTCTGAATTAGTTTGTTCAGAAGAGAAAAACTTGCGTGGCCTAGTCTTATGTGCCATAGTTCAGCATCATCATCAAGAACTTTCAGACAGCTTAGATCACCACTCTATAAGGACTCGAAATCAGTAACATAGATGTTCTTGTATCTTTTGGCCACAAGTACTACATCACCAGTTACCAGATCAGAGACTGTACATATTTTGGACAAGAATTCCGCCATGTTTCCTTTATTACAGATTTGAGAGATACTCAAGAGACTGTACTTAAGGTCATTGACATAGTGCACATTTTCAATAGAATGAGTGAGTGACTTCTCGACTTTTCCAACTCCAAGAATGTACCCCTTTTCCCCATTGCCAAAGGATACACTCCCTCCTTGCAGGGCTTTTAGTGAAAGAAAGTCCATGGTGTTCCCAGTCATGTGCTTTGAACTCCCACTGTCCATGAACCATTGTTGATCGCTTCCTTTCATTGTTCCTTGCACAAGGAGATTAAGAGTTAGTTTTAGGAACCCAAACAAGTTTTGGTCTCTTGTAGTAGGAAAGAGGATGAATAAGAGTTCTCTTAGTCCATGCTGGTAATGTGCGTTTTTTTATGAATGGAACCTGGTCCCTCATATGTAGTCACCTTTCCAGTAAGCACTTTGTTTTTGTGAACAGATTGATCCCTAGCCTAGCAATTTTCTTTGAAGTTCCATTGTTCCCACATTGGGTACAAGACCAGTTAGCAGAGATAATGAAGTACTTGTTGTGAGGAGTTTTCTCCCTTTGGAACCCTATTCCCTGCTTGTTTTCACCATCATTAGTGTGCATGGCAGTGGTAGCTTCTAAGGACCAGGTCCACTTTAGGGACTTTTCAACATCATTCTTTACTCTTTCCAGATCAGTTTGGAGGTGTTTGTTTTTCTCAATTTCAACACACATCCAATAGCTTTCACCTTATTTTCAATCCTAATGTGTTCCTCACTAGCTATCTCCTTTCCCTTTCCAGAATTTTTAGGTCTTGATTTAGTCCCTGGTCTCACTATTGTTTCCATTAGGTCTGTAATTACTGACAAAAGATCTTTTTTTTTCTTTTATGAAGTTTCAATGGTTTCCGTATGGTCAATAACAACATCCACTAAGTCATCTCTAGTTTGTTCAGATTCTTCTAGTTCTAAGGTCAAAGAATCCCTATCCTCCACAAGACTATGATATGCATCAATTAATATATTAGCTAAAGACATGAGTTTTTTTAGAGAATAGGATTTCAGATTTCTCTGAACATCCATGAAGTTTACCTCTTCGGTTCCATCGTCTTCATCATCATCTGATTGGGATAACAAGGCAAAAGTTGAGTCATATTCAATTTCCTCGCCTTCAACTACCATCATGGAACTATCACCAGTATCAGGTTCATCTTCAGACTCATTTGAGGAATCCCCCCATGCTGTAAGAGCCTATTTCACCATTTTGTCACCATATCTTTTTCTCTTGAAATCCTTGAAAGGAACTTGGTTCGCCTTAGCTATTTTCTCATGGTTGTTCTTGGAGAATTCTTGCTTCAAGAGAGGACAACCTTTTATGAAGTGTCCAGGCTTCCCACACTTATGACAAAGATCATATTTTTTTGTTTTGTTAGCATTTCTCCATTTCTTTTGACAATCTTCTGAAATCTTTTGGTTAAGTAAGCCATGTCACTGTCTTCATCACTTGAGTCATTGTTGTCAGCTTAAAGTACCGGGTTCTTTTCCTTCTTTGATTCTCTTCTTTCACTGTCTATCTTTCTCTTCATCTCGTAGGTTTTCAAATTTCCGATCAGCTCTTCTATGGTCAGCTCCTGTAAGTCCCTTGATTCAGTAGTATTCACGTTGCTTTCTGAGGGACTAGGCAGAATGCTGAGGATTTTCTTCACTAGCTTGTTTCTTAGAATGATTTCACCAAGTAAGTGTAACTCATTTATGATAGAAGTGAATCTTGTGTAACATATCTTGAATGGATTCATCGTCCTTCATTTTGAAGAGTTCATACTCGGTAGTGAGCATATTGACCTTAGACTGTTTTACTTGTGTGGTTCCCTCATGAGATATTTGTAAAGCTTCCCATATCTCATTGGCAGTGTCACAGGCGGATATTATATTGTATTCTTCAGGTCCTATTCCACATACTAGAATTTTCTTGGCACGAAGATTCTTCTCCACAACTTTCTTGTCTGTGTTAGTGTATTCTTTACTGGTTTTTGCCATTGAAAATGGAAGTTCTTCCAGTACCTTTGTTGGAACATAAGGATCATCGCATATAATATCCCATAATTCAGAATCTTCAACCATAATAAACTCATGCATTCTTCTTTTCCACCTGTCACGACCCAAACCCCGCTCCGATCGTGATGGCGCCTTTCGTGAAGACAAGGCCAGCCAACCAACCCATTTTTCTTTTTCCAAAAAATTAAATATTGATTCATAGTTTTATCATAATTAAATAACCATAGTCTAAATAGAGATTCCTTTAATAAGTGCGGAAATACAACCCAAACACAACCCAAATCGGGGTGTCACAAGTCACGAGCATCTAATAGAGTATAAATATGACTACAAGGCCTTTAAAGTATAAAATAAGACTAATAAACAAAAGGGAGAAATGCGGTGCTGCGAACGCTAGCAGTCACTTCGCTAAACTCCGATAACTTAGCCTCCGATTAGCTGAGAACCCACTACTGGGGGAACAAATACCTGCATCTGCACGCGAGGTGCATGGAGTAAAGTGAGTACTCCAACTCAGTGAGTAATAAAGGTAAATAATAACTGAGAAGTAAGAAATCATGCAAGGCAAACCATCATGCTGTATAGAGCAGTGTAAAACCTTTTGAGAAAAACAATGAAGCTGTGAAATCTTTAGAAATGTCTTAGCTCAGTTTAAACCTCTTTTGAAAATGACTTCTTCAACGATTATGCAGTGATTGCAAAACAGTTAGTGCTGATAAACACAGAAAATCTGCCCCTCGGGCACAAATACCATAGTATAGCAGGTAAAATGACAAGTGAATATGAAAGATGAACACATAAAAGTTCGCCCCTGGGGCAATACCTCAGAACAGTACCAGCCCCTCGGGCTACCTCACAATCTCTCGTATCAGCCCCTCAGGCTACCTCACAATCTCTCGTATCAGCCCCTCAGCTCACTCTTATAATAGTATCAGCCCCTCGGGCAACCTCACAATCACTCATATCAGCCCCTCGGGCTCATTCACAGAATAATGAGTACTCGCACTCACTGTAGGTGTGCAGACTCCGGAGGGGCCCCTTATAGCCCAAGCGCTATATCAAGCCACCTTGTGGCATCATCACTCGGCACTTGGCCTCACATCACTCAAGCCACCTTGTGGCATATAAATGTATCTCAGGCCCTCGGCCTCATATAACTCAGCATATACTCACATATGGCCCTCGGCCTCACTCAACCCGAAAATCATCACAAGCCCCTCGAGCATTAGTAAAATAGTAGTTCTCAGCCCAAAACATAATTTAGAAATATCATTTAAGTTTTAAATCTGAGTAAAAGCGGCTGAGTTTGTAAAACAGTAGATATCAACAGGACTGAGTTCAAGTAATAGATCCAAACAGTGAAGAAATAGTGATAAAAATCCCCGAAGGTTTCAAATAATTGGCACGAAGCCCAAATATGGCAATCAATCCAAATCATAGTGATAACAAATAAGTTTCAGTCAAATACGCGATAAAATCATTAATCGGGACGAACCAAGTCACGATCCCCAGTAGTAAAAGACCCCATGCTCATCATCCAGCGTGTGCCTCACCTCAATATAGCACTACAATGTGCAAATCCCGGGTCTCAAACCCTCAGGATATCATTTACAATCATTACTCACCTCGAAGCGGCAAAATCTCTAGCTCGCGATGCCTTTGCCCCTCAAATCGGCCTCCACACGCGTTGAATCTATCCAAAATCAGAGCGAATACATCACAATATGCTAAGGGAAAAAACCCAAGCGAAAACAATCAATAACATGCATAAATTCCGAAATTACCAAAACCCGAGCCTTGGGCCCACTTCTCAAAACTCAAAATTTTCCACATCATTAGATTTCTTATCACTCCACGAGTCTATACATATAAAGAACACCAAAATCGGAGTCTAAATGGCCCCTCAAATCCCAATTTAAAATTTCAAAATTCCAAGCCCTAGTTCTTCCATTTTTGTTCAAGTTTCCATGAATTTCTAGCTAGATTTCACAATAGAATCACGTTTTAGGTTCAATAATCTTTCCTCCAATCGATTCACCTTGATTCCCTCTTGAATCACCCTAAAAAAGCTCTCAAAATACTCAGTTGCGGAGGAAAAAATGGCTCAAAATCGCGGATGAAATATTTTATAAACTTTCTGCTCAGTTCTGAACTTACTTCATCGCGTTCGCGACCATTGCCACGCGAACGCGAAGGGAAAAATTTAAAAACCTCAAAAATATTCTACGCGAACGCGACCAACTCACTGCAAATGCGAGGCAAAATTTTCCAGACCAATGCGAATGCGAGACCATAATGCGAATGCGGAGGGTAATTTCCACTGGACCTCAATTCCTTATACACGAATGCGAGAGGCCTTGTGCGAACGCGAAGCACAAACATCTGTCCTTCCGCGAACGTGGTCCCATAGACGTGAACACGAAGAGCAAATCACCTTCCTCCCAATTCCTTCCTCGCGAACGCGAGGCTCTTTACACGAACGCGAAGAGCAAATTCTCTGCAACACCTGAAATGAAAAATCTACAACTTTTAAACTTAGAAAATGGTCCGATTGACCACCCGAAACTCACCCGAGGCCGCCGGGACCTCAAGCAAAAGCACTAACACATCCTAAAGCCACATTCAAACTTGTTCCAATTATCCAAACACCTCAAACAACATCAAATTATCCAAAAATCATCGAATTCAAGCCTAAGTCTTCTAAAACTTCCAAAATACGCTTTCGATAAAAAACCCAACCAAACCACATCCGAATGACCTAAAATTTTGCACACACATCCCAAATGACATAACGAAGCTTCAGCAACTCTCGGAACTCCATTCCGACCCTCGGATCAATTTCTCACCTATCAACCAGAATTCGCTAAAATACTAACTTCGCCAATTCAAGCCTAATTCTACATCGGACCTCCAAAACTACTTCCGATCACACTTCCAAGTCCCAAATCACCTAACAGAGCTAACCATATCATAAAAATTCTGATCCGAGATCATATACCAACAAGTCAACTCTTGGTCAAACCTTTCAAATTCAAAGCTTTCAACTGAGACTGTTCTTTTAAATTCATACCGATTTTCGTGAAAATCAAAACCAACGATCTACATCAGTCATAACACATTACACGGGCAAGTCATGCCCAAAAATTGGTGATCAAAGTGCAAAAACTCAAAATGACCTGCCGGGTCATTACACCACCACCCATAGTATTGTCCATTGAACCTGGGTGGTTGGTATGTAGATTGACCTTCTTCAAAATTTGGTGGAGCAGCCGGGAGGATCCTTCCTAGGTGTTAGCCTGATAGGAGGAACCTACTCTTATACCAATTTTTAGTTTGTATGAGTCCATAAAATAGTAGAATATCTGGTCCTCTATGAGATTCTTCTAAGAATGCTAATAATTGTAAGTAAATGAGACACGGGATTTTTACGTGGAAAATCCCACACAAGAGGACCAAAAAACCACGACCTTCACCAGTAGGCTTTCAACTTTACTAACTTGTAAAAACCTATTACAAGGCACTTTGTAATGGCTCCATTACAAAGAATTTAACTCAACTAACTTGTGGTACTCTTACCACAAGCCACTTTGTGACTCCCTAGTTACAAAGACTTTTACTAATTTGTGATGCTCTCACCACAAGCCACTTTGTCACTCTACAGTTACAAAGGCTTTTGCTTATGACTAAACCTAATCACAACATAAACTTAAAAGTGTTTGTGGATTTTACAAGAGGATTCCTAATTAACGCTTCTAGCTAAGAAATTTAGGAGATACAATAAGTATAATCACAAAGTTACAACTCAAATAAGGACAACAACATGCTAACTTTAGGAACTGGTCTGTAGTTGTGTTCAACTTTGTTCTTCAAGCTCCCGAGGATTGATTTCTCTGTTTTTCAAAAGGCTTGAGTGAGAAACTGAAACATTCAAGTAATATTTCAATATAAACTCATGTTGGTACACCCTGATCACATCACTTAAAATGATGTGAGCACTTTAGTTGGTCAGGGAATGAGTGGGCGCTGGAAACAGTGCAGTACTGCAGAAACAGTGCAGGCAGTCACTTCATTTCCAGCTATGTCCAATTGACTTTGTATTGCTATGAGGGAACCACAAGGGTAACAGTTCCTTGTTTAGTTTCCTAGCTCCTGAAGCTGTACCAGTTCACATTTACCTGCAATCCGTTAAATGTAGTGTAGTCTAAGGTACTAGAGGTTCCCCATTTGACCCTTGATATTAAGTTTGTTAGATCATCAAAACATAAGGAAAAGATATTGAAAACCTATCATAGTAAGAATAACCGCTCTCTTGCGACCAGGGTCCACACTCGAAGCAGGAAACTGATTAATCAACTTTGGGCTCAAACTTGTCCCTTTAACATCCAAAGATATATCCTTCTTCAGGACTTCCAGGTTGCCTTTGCCGGAAAAATCTTCCAAAGAAGACGAGTCCACACCATTGAAGAAAGTATGAAGGGGATCGTCCGTGCCATGAACCCATTCATTGGACTTCTCTTTTCCTACTTAGGCCTCCTTAAGCATGGACTCGGTGTAGGAGGGTGTCTCTATAATGTCTATTACACCGAGCACTTCCTTTGGAGTGGAGCAGGCATCCTAGGGGGGTCACTCCCCCCGTCTCCATATCGGCCTCCCGAGTCTAATAGAGGTTGATCTCACGAATCTCTCCCTTGGATATCACCTGCTCACCAGGAGGGGTCGATCCATGAGCGATAAAAATGTCGTCTTCTTTCAACTCGTCCCTAAGCTAGAGAAGTGAATCGAAATTTGGCACTCGGGAGCTAGTACTCTTCTTGGGCTTTCTAGCCACCCTCTTCTTTGGCTTCACCTCGGGATATGGGGAGCCCGAAGATTTTCTTTTCCTCTTCTTGTTTTCCCTCACGACAACCCCAGACTTTCGTGGCAGCCCCGGGCTGTCCCATAACGGAGTTATCAACGGACAAGGATACGTCCTTTTCCCCTTCTAAAGGCTTAAGCTCGGCGTTCTTAGGCAAAACTATGTAAGAAAGAAGAAAGGTCAGTATGCTGTGAGTTAATAATGCAGTAGTAGTTATTCGAAGGAGAAACTTACCATGAGAATGGGCCTCCCATAGGCCTTTTGAAAGCTTGAGCCACGAGCGCTCAAAGTATGACATCTATTTGAAGATGCCTTCAATCCACTCCTTAAGCCGGGGGACCGCATTTGGAACTTGGGCTGAACAACCACAAATATGAATGATGAGAAAGTAAATGAAGAAAAATTGATAGTTAAGGAAAGGCTGCTCTTATGAGATGCATTCCACTTCTTGCGGAATGGCATGAACTCGGAAGAGATTAAATCTTTAGTCTTCACTCGAACGAAGCGCCCCTGCCAGCCTCAGTCTCGATCTTCATCAATGCTTGAGAATGGGGCCTTGCTAGCCCCGTGAGTGAGCTTGAGTAGCCCCCTTGGAAAATTTGGAGACTGTATAGACGGATCAGGTGGTTGATGGTGAACCGATGAGACTTAGTGTTATTTATAAAATAATAGAGGAGGATCACGATCCTTCATAAAGACGGGTGGATTTGCCTAAGGCGCACCTCGTATCTCTCACAAAAATCCAAAACAATTGGGTTTACTGGCCCATCATGAAGGGGTAAGTATAAACACTTAAATACCCATCCACGTCGGTAGTAATAACATTCTCAGGCCCGGGGACTACTACGTCCTTTCCTTTCCATTTACAGTCATCTCGAACCGTGGGAAGAACATTTTCGGTAACGGAGCACATGTACCTCGACGCTCCTTCACCCCGTTTATGTTTGGATGAGGGTTTCTCGACTTTGAAGTTGTCTGTGATTGAGCTACCTCTGGGTATAAAAATTTTCATGGGAGGCTCGGCAGCAAGCTCGGGTATGGATGCCCCTGAGGCAGCCACCTCGAGAGTGGCCACCTCGGGAATAGCCACCTCAGAAGCAGCTACCTTGGCATTTATGGCCGGGAGGGAAGATGAAAAGGCAGCATATTGGGAAACTGATTTGGTAGTTTTAGCCATTGATATCTGGTAAAATTTGAAAATTTGGAGAAAAAGTATGAAGGTTTGGAAGAACAAGTTTGAAAGTTGAACAACAGGGATGAAGATTTGAAGAAAATATGGGTAAGAACCTAAGAAAAACTATAAAGATTTAAAGATCAAACGATGAAGATATGAATGTTTGAAAGAAGTTGATGATAGCTAGAAAATTTGAAGGAAGAAGCTTGATCGGAAAGCGGAAAAAGAACAAAGGATGGAATCTTTCATAGGGGAGTTACGTGATGCTTGGCATTCGAAGGCAACCAGCCGATGGTTGGCACGTATCCGAAGTCAGAACGACACGACACGACTGATGGGACGTTTCGACTTTTTTATCGTTTTGGTTGTAACATACGGAGGAAGGAACCGAAGAACATCTGTCGTTTTCCATCGTTTCTGCAAACCTACCCTTTGAGAAACGAGGGGACTATCTGTATACGGGTAAAATCGGGGCTAGTGAGTTCTCCGATTTCCCGGTGGGGCCAAACGAAGCAAGGGTATAACTACATGGAATCAGGATAGAAGCTAAAAACCTCTCGTACTAAGGCCCAAACGAAGCGCTTATCACTAGGGCCATCGAGACACGCCCATCGAATCTGGTACGTGCTCCAACGACCTCGGAAAGCACAACCAAATGGTTGCATACGACTAACGAAGGGGCGTCATATCCGCACCCAACTCGATATCATAGCATGGATCTCGGCTCGTATTGATAGTTGATCAGTGACTAACGAAAAAGAAGATTTTTACCTTTATTAGAATTGTACTTAGGGTAAAACTCCCCTGCTATATAAAGGAAAAGTTTATTGTTCAATCAAGGCAATATACACTTGTTTTCTCCGCTTCTAAAGCCATTCAAAGTTCTTATTTTTGGTCATAGTTCTTCACAAGTCTTTGGCTTTGATCGAGGGCAAAACGGTTACTAAGCTCAGACCCGAACTCGGATCTGACATCACTGCTGGTTTAGTTATTCATTCTGTCTTCAATTTATTTATTTAATGTTACTAATCACTTATACTAAATTAGTCTACATATCTTTAAAATGGCGCATAAATTCAATTATTGTCCATTTTAAAAGTAAACACAAAGGTTGACATGCAATAAGGAAAAAAAAGTCGTCTCTTCTCTTTTCTATTTTTTGGATTATCTTCTTGTTTAATTAGTCAACAACTCTTGTGTATTTTGCCAGATATAAACAGACGTGCAAATTGTAATGCATTGTAATAATCGGGTTAAACCAATGCAATTCCCGCGGAGTTATCACTGCGTAATGCGAAATTGCGAATATCCCAAAGTATCCGTTGACTATACTCCCTGGCCCCACCTTTGCCGGTTTCCAACTTTCCATTTCTATATAGCGGTCCCACCACACCCTTTCACATTTTCACACTTTAAAAAGCGATAAACAAAAAACAAAAAATTATAAAACAAAATTCGAATTCTATGCAAAACTCAAAAAACTCAACTCCCCACAACGAACAGAAGATCAATTTCTCTCTTTTTCTGTCCGCCATTCTTATACCTTGAAACTTGATATACACACAGTACTACACGCAAATACACACACAGAGAGAAAGTGGGTTCTGCTTTCGGTTTGTGGAAAAAATGGACGGCGTTGATGTTACGGTGGAAGGGAAGGTGACGTGTGCATCATGGATCAAACGGCCTGAAAACGCGCATCTGGTGGTGATTGCTAAGTCTAACGGAATTTCCTCCTCTTCGCTCGAGATTTTCTCCTTCGATCCCATCACTACTTCTCTTTCTACTTCTCCCAAGGTTCCCCTTTCTCTTTTTTCCAAAATAGATATATTTTTTATTTTAATTTAGTGTTGTAAACTGTTTGTTACTGAACCTACTACTTTTAATTATGGTTGCACTCACTAATTTTGGCTATGCACGTAACATAATTAGGTTACTTATTTCGTGATAAGCATTAATTGGTGATCACCTGCTTTCAAAATTCTAGAGTAAAAAAATTGTTGCACTGTATAGCTTAAATACCTGACTTATATATGACTAATTTTTCCTGTGATTTTTTTAATGATGGTGGTGAAATTTGATTATTGTTTTTATGGGTATTGATTATAGGCGACATATGTATTTGAGGAAAGTGGTAATGCGGTGTGCATTGCAGTACATCCAACTGGGGATGACTTTGTGTGCTCCACTACCACTGGTTGCAAGTAAATACTGAAACTCAGTTTCGTTTTCTCTTACTTCTTCTTGAAGCTGATTTATTTACTGCTTTTGTTGTGAAAAATATTGATTATTTTGGCAGTTGGTAGTCTCTGTTAAGCTGTCTAATGTTATCCCGCCTTTAGAAAAAAAAGTCTTTTTTTGCCCTTGACATCTAACGAAGCTCCAACCTGAGGGTATTTTAAACCACTGTCAAAAGTTGAAGGGTAAGTCTTGACCCTTTTTTCCTGAAGAATTTGGACACATGGAGTCCATCCATTGTACGTTGGAGCTCCATTTAGGACGAGAGCAATACCAGATGATTTGCTAACGGCAAGTGTATGAATGGACCAAAAGTTTAATGGGAGGCAAAGTTGATCAATTTCAGATGCTATAGGTTATAGAGGTGAAACTGGACCTTTTCCCTTGTATTAGTGTATGGTAAGCAACCTCTACTTCCAACCGAGAGGTTGTGAGTTCGAGTCTCCCCAAGAGCAAGGTGGGAAGTTCTTGGAGGGAAGGATGCCGGGGTCTATTTGGAAACAGCCTATCTACCCAGGGTAGTGGTAAGGTCTGCGTACACACTACCCTCCCCAGACCCCACTAAGTGAGATTATACTGGGTTGTTGTTGTTGTTGTATTGTCAGTCAATGAAAATTCTGTTACTTTATAGTTGTGGAACTCTGGTGTCATCCTTAATTGGGGAAATATTTTACTTTGGTATCTCTAATAAATATTGGTCATAACATCCTGGACCTGCTTGCTGGTGAGGCGAGTAGCATTGGCTGGATGATCCTTTCTGTGACACTTCGTTTCAGTAATGATTCTTCATCTTTTGATGAAAGAAAACCCAATCAGTACATATTTTTATCTATAAATTCAACGCAATACTATGTTCCAGTGTGGGAGTGTGTTATACAGGTTTCAGCAACCGTTCAGCTCTCATTTTGGCTGGTAGTTATCTTTTCACATTATTGATTAGGTTTTCCACCCAACAAAAGAACAGACGGATGACTAGGATGAGTTTTTGCATGATTATTGTCATGCTTTTGCTTATTTCTTGGCCTGAAGGGGATATATTGTTTGCTGTTTAATGCAGGTTGTTTGAGTTATATGGTCATGAAGATAATATAAAATTTGTATGCAAGGAGTTTCCTCTCAAAGATGTTGGTCCACAAAAATGCATGGCCTTTAGTGTTGATGGTTCCAAATTAGCCACTGGCGGAGTTGTGAGCAATTTGTGAAAGCTTATTTCTCTTATATTTGATGTTCAAAGAATGTTATCTTGTTCTGACTTTCTATTCCTTTAAATCTTAAAGGATGGACATTTCAGACTTTTTGAGTGGCCTACCATGCACATTATTGTGGATGAACCTAAAGCTCACAAGTCATTCAGAGACATGGATTTCAGGTATAATTAGCTCTACTCAGATTATAGCTGTGCAGAATCCTCAGTTATTTATGATATTTGAGAATTTTACCGGATATCAGCTCTAGGGAGTAGGGACCTATAATTTGCAGAATCTGTATACTTACATGTTTCGTAATTGAAGTTGATCAGCAATCCATTTATTCTCTTTATGGTGCCATTTGGTGGCTGCTGATTTCTCTTTAATAATAAAACTTGAGGCTTTGAGAAATATATGATGCTCAAATTGAGCTGTTATCATCTGGGAAGCTTGTTATCCTATGTTGACAAGCCCTTTTGCTTTGATAATATGCACCAATGCTTGATTAACCAAAAGAAACCTTCCCAAACAAGCCAAAACCGAGAGGGGTCTTCTTCACTTTTGTTTGCCATAGCTCTGACATGCAGTGTTATATGAAGCTTGTAAGAAAATGTCATTTGTGCATTGGTTACAGAAAAATATTCGGTTTATTGGGTGTGACTACAAGATATGAAACGCTGTTTGGTTCTTTTAGCACAGGAACAATATTCTTCTTATTGCATTTCTGACTGAAATATGATTATGACATGTTTGCCAGATGGAAGATTATGTTCTAGAGTTTCAGGAGTTTGAAGTAAAACGATCCACTTTAGTGCTGGAAATGTCTCATTAAATTATATTCTAAAGAAACTAATTGATGGAAAAATGAAATGAAGGATCTTAGCCTTGTTTCTTTTAACCAATATGATGTAGATTTTGCACTTTAAAGATCAGAATGAAGTTCTTTTCTCATCCAATTATAGTCCCATGTGGAATTTAGCTTCTTGGTTCACCTGTCATGCATCATACCAGATTTTCAAGTTGTTGCTCTTGCTCTGTGTTCTCCTTTGCTAGTGTTGGGAGTACTTTGTTCTCATGTGGGACTAAAAGTGAAAAAAGAGATGAGTAGGAAACCTAGTTTGCAGGAATTTCCATCTTGGAGCTGAATAGCATCAGATGTAAACTACGGTAACTGAATTTCAACGCTGAATTATACTTGATCCTTATCGGTATTATTAAGGAAGTGAGGGATGTCATAGAAGAACTGAACATGTTGATATGTTCAAAAATGATATATTTTCAAGAACGATACATTTCGCGATCAAGAATCCTATAATACATGCATTATTGTACATGTAATTGTATTCATGGTATATACTTTGAGTTTTGAGGTGTGAATCTGATCGTTGAATATGATTATGACAATCTTCATAAAAATTAAGTTTCGAAAGATTTAAGAGTCTTTAATTTACTGAGCCTCGTATTGCGATTGCAGATGATATTGAATCCATGTATTATGGAAGTTTAAGAATTATTGTTCTTATGTTGATGTTTGGACCAAGATTTTAAAGTCTTTTCCCTACTTCTATATATCTTCAGCTTAGATTCAGAGTTCATAGCTTCCACATCCACAGATGGTGCTGCCAGAATATGGAAGACGAGCGACGGTGTTCCAGTAACTTTAACACGAAATTCAGTACGTTCTGTATAATATGACCGTCTGACCCGTCGGACAATTGGTTATCCCCTTTTTATGCATGACTTTATATCCTGTCTTCTACATTGTAGGATGAGAATATTGAGCTCTGCAGGTTCTCTAAAGACGGTACAAAACCGTTTTTGTTCACTACTATTCAGAAAGGTATGCTGAAGTCGGGCTTTTGTTAATGAAGTTAGTAGATTGAGATTGTGTAACTTTTCTTATTGAATACATTGTGTAACTATCCAAAATTGTGTCCATAAAACAGGTAATAAGACATTGATGGCAGTTTGGGACATCAGTACATGGAAGAAAATTGGACATAAAAGCCTGTTAAAAAAGCCAGCTTCCATTATGTCAATTAGTTTGGATGGGAAATATCTTGCATTGTAAGATCTCTAACCTATTTTACCTCTCCGTGGCATGTTGACATGCAATTATCATCTGCATAATTACTGTCAAATACCTTCCTTAGATACAAGCCGTTGAAGCTAAATATTGGAATTTGACATCGATTTTGCAACTGTGAATCCCGATTAAATCATTGTTTTTACATGGGTGTTGAATGAATCATTGAGCTTGATTTGACATTTACAATCTGGTGATGAGATCGGGCGATATGAGGCATGAATGAGGACCTAAAACAGAGTCGCATCTGATTCCTATTTCTTCCGCTTGGAGTTAGTATAAGATTCCATCAAACTACTATGAAGTTCCCATCCTGCTAAAACATCTTGTATTCTTTAGTATTTTTTACATGATTGAAGTTGTTTTGCGACTCTGACCTCTCTCTTCTTGATGAATGTCTCCCCTCCTATAAATGGTCTATAGGCCTGTCTTTTGGTGATAGCAGTGCGGCTTAATTTGTTAATGCATGGATCTGAATCTCTGTGTGTCATTTAAATGCAGGGGAAGCAAAGATGGTGATGTCTGCGTTATTGAAGTGAAAAATATGGAGATCTCCTCTTTGCACAGGAGAGTGCACTTGGGTACTAATATTACTTCGTTGGAGTTTTGTCCTAGTGAAAGGTATGTGCTATTCTAGCAATAAGTTCTGTAAACAACGAGTCTCTGTCATTGGTCCTCTGTTCTGAAGCTTAGGCCTTTTCTTTAGAAGCCATGTTTCTCCACAAGATATTTATGCCGATATATGACGAAATTGCAGTAGATGTAATTTGTGACTAAAGGGTGAAAACGGGAGTTACTGTGATAGTCTTGTACGTCCTATATACGATTTGGCCAATTAAGTTGCCAAGAAGCATGAGTAGATATGGTGATGCCAAGAACCTTTCATGAATATCTTTAGTGTATGAGCTACTTTTGTTTAGGTGCGTAAAAAATTAACTGCTTCAGTTACAGCGGCTGAATATAGAAGAAAACCTATGTGCTTTCGAGATGGTCTGCCGCACCTATAAGTTATTCTGTTGGATTAACTTTGGACCTGTATGTGTTCCCTGCACAACTTCTGATTGTGCTCCTTTTATTATTTCCTCTCTACCCCTTTTGTTTTTGCACTTCTGGTCTATAAGTCCAAGGTAAAGAATGTTGCTAGTTTTAGGTATTCTTCTGCCTGGATTTCTATGCAACATTCCAAATTAGCTTTGTCTTCTCTGTTATTTTTCTGAGTCTTAGGTGCTAGGTCTCGGTGATTCTGTTATGACATGATTGCCTATGATGATTGCTTGTTGCCTAAATATGCGCTCTTCAAATTTGAAACCTTGTTTCAATTATGCTTACTACACAGTCCTCTTGAGATATTAATGTCAAAGCCTACTTACCTTATAAGTCCACATTTGGCAGGGTTGCTCTTACAACTTCCTATCAATGGGGAGCAATGGTGACAAAGTTAAATGTCCCAGCTGATTGGAAAGGTCTGTCTCTTTTCTTTTCTCTTGCGTCTGGGGAGGTGCACGAGCATTTGAGTCCAAGATTGACCTTTTTTCCCTCTCTTCAATTGCAGAGTGGCAGATTTATCTATTACTCTTGGGATTATTTTTGGCATCGGCTGTCTTATTTTACGTATTCTTCGAGAATTCTGATTCTTTCTGGAACTTTCCCGATCCATCTGCAAGACCAAAGATTGAGACTGTCCATACAGATCCAACATCTGATGACTGGAGCAGCTTTGGACCTGTGGATTTGTAAGTTATCATAGCCTTGTCTGGAACTAAGGATGGCCAACCTGAACAAAGATTATGAAACAAGTCTACTTTCTTAAGCTTTAAATATGTATACCTTATAATTTATGAGAAGTTTGAGGCTTATATTGCCTTTTTGAATGCTAATTTTTCTAAGATTTATTTACTCTTAGTAGAAAAAATTATTACAGCATACTATAGGTTGTTTTAGTGTGGCAAGTTTAAAAGAGGTCCATTTTAAATTGAATTTTGTGCTATGAACTGAGAATCTTCAAAAATGCCTACCCCATTTGTGATTTCTTCAGAATGTTAATTTTTACACCATGAATTTAAGGTTATTAGTATATGGACGACTATCTCTCGAGCATAGGTTTAGGTTAGGCCTCAATACGAAATAAAAATGAAACATCTAACAACGCTTCTCCACATGTTTAAGTTAGTTGTTTTAACTTCTTTTAGCTTCTTTTAAGTATGAGCACTAAATTAATCGCTCATTTGATTTAGTTGCAAGACAAATTTGTAGGGCGAATAACACACATGAACAAAAACTGAGTAAACAATAAATCAGGAACTAAATTTACTGCTTTTTATTCTTAAGAAAATTAAAATAAATGAAATGTCATATTGTTTAAGTTTCCATTGGTAGAGGATTTTCTAAAACTTGTAATCGATATATATATTTTTCAAATAATACATTTTGGACCGATGACTCTTTTTTAATAGCCAAGAAATGCTAGATAATACGCTTTACTCATATTTGAAGTCTTACGTAAATGAAATAATACCAAAAACATTAGTAACGACTACGATTTAAACAATCGTTACAGTATCGCCAGCAAGTATAATGAATTAATTAGTGAAAATGAGCAAAGAAAATGTCAGCAAAAAGAGAGAAGAATAAAGATTACTCGTAATGATCTTCGTCATTCAAAAAAATATCTTTCAAATTACTAAATCCTTTTCGATTTTTACAAATGTTACAACTTCACAATAATTTTGTCCTAGGCTTCTCATTAGGTTACATGCTTCGGATACCTAGCATATGCTACGTGAGCCATGTCCGCAAGTAGCAATTGATGCATAGAATGTGGTGGGCGATGCAATATTACCAAGTCTTCTTTCTGCGTCCTTCCCAACTTCGCCAAATGATTAGCACAATTATTTCTGCTGGTTCCTTGGTTTATTATTCTGTATTTGTAAATAATAGTTCTGGAAAAATAAAACGTTAGCGTATAAACGTAAATATAAATAAAACAATAATTAATTCGAGCCCACTGAATTCACAGTGTTTCCTTAAGGAATTTAATCCTCTCCTACTACCCAAGGTTATGGATTATTTTCTCCCAGGATAGAACGAATTACACACCGGTGTAGCGGTACTTCAAACCCCAGTGTTTCAGTGAACCCAAAGTTAGGCAGCAAATCACACTTACGGATGCTTTTAAAATAATGTAGAACAAGGGAGGACAACTCAGAAGTCGAATGGAAGTTCTGAGAGGAAGGAATGCAATGTATAGCCGATGTTGAATTCTTACTGAAGAGGATATCAGATTGCAATTCATTTTTTCAATGTATATCGAAAGTATACAGAGTGTATATCGAATATATACAAAGTGTATCTCGAGTGTATTTTTCGGTGTGTATCTTTCTCTCCAACAACTGCTCTATTTATAGCAGTTAGTTGAGAGAAATATGCCCCCCTCCATGGTGGAAAAAGCACTAAGCTATCATGGAAGAAGCACTTAACATGGTGGAATGAGCACTTGCTCATGGAGCACTAGGCGACTGTTAAGACAATACACGGATTGGAAAATATCCGTTACAAACACAGATTATATCACGTTAATATTCACTATTAACAAATAAATTTGGTCCAAAAAATTAATCAATCAATAATCCGAAGCCTAAGCCGAAGCCGAAGCCTAAGCCGAAGCCGAAGCCGAAGCCGAAGCCGAAGCCGAAGCCGAAGCCGTAGTCGTAGCCGAGCCGAGCGAGCGAGCAAGCGACGACGGCGCGAGGCTTGCCTTCTTCCTAACTCTTTAAGAGCTACATGAAATGCATTTGTATATAAACCCACCAAAATTCTTATCATCTACCAATGTGGGACAATGTCTCATTCAAAAGAAGAGGGAAACTTAAAATTTTACTCAAAATTTTATTTTCCCTCCATTTCCCATTCACTCTCATTTTAAGACTATTTCATCTTAAACAAAAACTCAATAATCCCCTACATGAATGAGGAATGGCTATATCATGGAAGTATGCATGAAAAACTTGTGTGATTCGCAAGCAAGGATTAATTGCATCTAGATAAGTAGCTTTCCCTTTAAACTTTCCGTAGTGAACTTATGTCGGATATACTCGGTCAATCGGTAGATTTGATATCTTTGAACCGTCGAACTTTAGTGTATACCTAGACAATCATAAGTCACACAATCAACCCTTAACCGTCTTTGGTTCTCATTGTTGTGTTTGTTTCAGCCATGAACACCGCCTGGTTTCATAAGTGTGTAGAGAATTGGCCTTGCAGAATTCTCCTTGAAGCGGCTAACACTTCACACTTACATAGGTGATTCCTAAACATGTCATCCTGTAGATACACTATTTGATATACTACGTATAAAATTTAGAAATCATTAAAAAGCCTTAATGTTTTATCTTTGGTACTGAACATTGTCTCATCACGAGAATGGACCAAAATTTTTGTTGACAATGTTGAACCGTCATTAATGACTTTGTTTGATCTCCTTCAACCTAGATCTTGAGATCTCCAGTCTTCTAGGTAGAGTTACCACCACAATAACTTGTTCTTGGCCATAGTCCCATTCCCCTCGATGATTTCTCAACTACCTCTCTAGTTAGGCCTTTTGTAAGTGGATCCGACACATTATCACTTGACTTTACATAGTCAATCGTGATAATTCCTCTAGAGAGTAATTGCCTAACGGTTTTATGTCTCCGTCGTATATGACGAGATTTACCGTTATACATAACGCTCCCAGCCCTTCCAACTACCGCTTGGCTATTGCAATGTATGCATATTGGTGCCAACGGTTTGGGCCAAAATGGAATGTCTTCCAAGAAATTCCAGAGCCATTCAGCTTCTTCACNGACTTCGAATCAGTTGAACCGGTGATCCAAATTGCATCACAATATCCTTCAATCACCGTAGGATATTTGCTGTAGTACAAATCAAAGTTTTGGGTATGTTCTAAATATCCCAAAACTCGTTTCATTACCATCCAATGAGTTTGATCTGGATTGCTCGTGTATCGACTTAGTTTACTTATAGCACAAGCTATATCTGGTCGTGTACAATTCATGATGTACATTAAGCATCCCAACACACGAGCATAATCCAATTGTGATATGCTTTGGCCTTTGTTCTTTGCTAATGCAAGATTCACGTCAATTGGAGTCTTTGTAACTTTAAAGCCTAAGTACTTGAATTTTTCAAGTACTGTCTTAATATAATGAGATTGTGACAATGCCAGACCTTGAGAAGTCTTTTGGATCTTAATCCCAAAATTAAATCCGCAACTCCCAAGTCTTTCATATCAAACTTGCTAGTTAGCATACGCTTAGTAGCATTTATGTTTGCAATGTCATTACTCATTATCAGCATATCATCCACATATAGGCAAACAATGACTATGTGATTTGGAACATTTTTTATGTACACACATTTATCACATTCGTTTATCTTAAAACCATTTAACAACATTGTTTGGTCAAATTTTGCATGCCATTGTTTGAGTGCTTGTTTTAGTCCGTAGAGGGACTTAACAAGTCTACATACCTTCTTTTCTTTACCCGGAACCACAAACCCTTCAGGTTGTTCCATGTAGATTTCTTCCTCCAAATTTCCATTTAAGAAGGCTGTCTTTACGTCCATTTGATGAATTTCAAGACCATAAACTGCAGCTAAAGCTACTAGCGTTCGTATGGACGTAATTCTCGTCACTGGAGAATATGTATCAAAGTAGTCAAGACCCTCTCGTTGTCTATACCCTTTGACAACAAGTCTTGCCTTAAATTTATCAATTGTTCCATCATCTTTCATTTTTCTTTTAAAAATCCATTTACTACCCAAAGGTTTATTTCCAGGAGGAAGATCAACCAATTCCCATGTATGGTTGTTCAATATGGATTCTATTTCACTATTGACTGCCTCTTTCCAGAACAATGATTCCGAAGAAGACATAACTTCTTTAAATGTTTAAATGTTTGAGGCTCATTCTCCAATAGAAAGTCACAAAATCTGGTCCAAACGAAGTAGACATTCTTTGACGTTTACTACGTCTTGGATCCTCCTGATTAAATGTAATTTCTTTTGTTTCTTCCCGAGGTCGTGTAGATCCTTCACTAATCGACTCACATTCCTTTTTGTACGGATATATATTTTCAAAGAACTCAACATTATCTGATTCTATAACCGTATTATTATGAATGTCGGGATTTTCTGATTTATGAACCAGAAATCGATATGCTTTACTATTGGTCGCATATCCTATGAAAATACAATTAACGGTTTTTGGTCCTATTTTTAACCATTTGTGTTTAGGAACTTGCACTTTTGCCAAACATTCTCACACTTTCAAATAATTCAAGTTGGGCTTCCTTCCTTTCCATTTTTCATATGGAATGGATTGTGTTTTGATATGGGGTACTCGATTTAGTATTCGGCTAGCCGTAAGAATGACTTCCCCCCAAAAGTTCGGTGGCAAACTAAAACTTATCAATAATGCGTTCATAATCTCCTTTAATGAACGATTCTTTCTTTCTGCAATCCCGTTGGATTGGGGTGTGTAAGGGGCCGTTGTTTGATGAATAATTCCATATTCTAAACATATTTGTTCAAAAGGAGATTCATATTCACCATCTCTATCACTTCTTATCATTTTGATTTTCTTGTTAAGTTGCGTTTCAACTTCATTTTTGTATTGCATGAATGCGTCTATTGCTTCATCTTTACTATTAAGTAAGTAAACATAGCAATATCAAGTACTGTCGTCAATAAAAGTTATGAAATACTTCTTTCCACCGCGAGATGGTATTGACTTCATGTGACAAATATCTGTGTGAATTAAGTCTAAAGGATTTGAATTCCTTTCAACCGACTTATAAGAATGTTTAACATACTTAGATTCCACACATATTTGACATTTTGATTTTTCGCATTCAAACTTAGGCAATACTTCCAAGTTAATCATTTTCCGCAAGGTTTTATAATTGACATGACCCAAACGTTCATGCCATAAATTATTTGACTCAAGTAAGTAAGACGAAGCTAAAATTTTGTTATTATTTTCAATAATCATTACATTCAGCTTGAAAAGGCCCTCGGTAAGGTAACCTTTTCCTACAAACATATCATTCTTACTTATTACAACCTAGTCGGACACAAAAACGCAATTAAAACCGTGCTTAACAAGAAGTCCAACAGAGACTAAATTCTTCCTAATCTCAGGAACATGAAGGACGTTGTTCAAAGTTACCACTTTGCCGGAAGTCATTTTCATAAATATCTTCCCACATCCTTCAATCTTGGTCGTTGCAGCATTTCCCATGGAAAATATCTCGTCAGGTCCAGCAGAAGCATATGTAGAAAATGCTTCTCTCACAGCACAAATATGGCCGGTGGCTCCAGAATCAATCCACTATATTCTTTAGGATTGCCCACAAAGTTGCATTCAGAAAGCATGGCACACAAGTCATCAATATCATCATGTTTTTCTACCATGTTTTCTTGACCCCTTTTCTTGTCTTTCTTCCGAGCACGACACTCCGTAGATTTGTGTCCGGTTTTCCCACAGTTGTAGCAGTTTCCACTGAACCGCTTCTTGCTTGGGTTGTATTTCGGACCAGAAGCCTTCTTCCTCTTTTTGTTATCTTCAATAATATTTGCTACCATTATTGTTGAATTTCCATGGCCTCTCATTTCAGCAGCTTTATTGTCCTCTTCGATTCTCAATCGAACAATGAGATCTTCAAGGGACATCTCCTTTCGTTTGTATTTCAAATAATTTTTTAAGTCCTTCCACAATGGAGGTAACTTCTCAATTATTGCTGCTACTAATGCTTCTTTGATGACAAGACCTTCAATGAAAATTCCGTTAGTAAAAATACTAAAACTTTTACTTTCAACATCAGTATCTATTTGAAACATACCTTCAACAAGTAGATCATGAATAATCACTTGCAATTCCTGGACTTGGGTAATAACAGACTTGCTATCTACCATTTTGTAGTCCAAAATTTTGCGGCGACGAATTACTTCATCCCGACATCTTCAGTTTTGTACTTCTTTTCAAGCGCATTCCACAATTCTTTTGACGTTTCCACGCCACTGTATACATTATATAGATTATCATCCAGTCCGCTAAGAATATAATTCTTGCACAGGAAGTCAGAATGCTTCCACGCCTCAATCACGAGAAAGCTTTCATCCTCTGGAGTTTCATTGGGCACATCAGGAACATCTTTCTTAATGAACTTCTGTAGACATAACGTAGTCAAGTAGAAGAACATCTTTTGCTGCCAGCGCTTGAAATCGATCCCGGAAAATTTTCCGAATTTTTCTACCGGTGCCAACGTCGGTGTTCGGGTTGTCGATGCATTGAAAGTCATCATTGGAATATGGCTTGCCGATGCGTTGACAGTCACCGTCGGAACATGGCTTGCTGATGCGTTGACAGTCACCATCAGAACAACTTGGTTTCCGGTTTCATTAGCCATTTTTTCTGAAAAAATGACACAAACAAACGTTTAAAATTGGAGTTAAAAAATCATGTAGATTTTAATCTCCAACAAAACGCCACGAAGGCTTTACTCTCCAAAACAGGAGTACACAAAACCATAAAGGTTTTAGTTTCCAGAATAATAAGGATAACACAAATACAGAAATAAAAATTGTTAAATTCCTTAAGCTTGTTGGTTCCTTGGTTTATTATCCTGTATTTGTAAATAATAATTTTGGAAAAATAAACGTTAGCGTATAAACGTAAATATAAATGAAACAGTAATTAATTCGAGCCCACTGAATTCACAGTGTTTCCTTAAGGAATTTAATCCCCTCCTAGTACCCAAGTTTATGGATTATTTCCTCCCAGGATAGAACTAATTACACACTGGTGTATCGGTACTTCAAATCCTAGTGTTTCAGCGAACCCAAAGTTCGACAGCAAATCACACTTATGAATGCTTTGTTTGTAGTTTAAAACAATGCAGAACAAGAGAGGACAACTCATAAGTCGAATAGAAATTCTGAGAGGAAGGAATGCAATGTATAGCCAATGTTGAATTATTACTGAAGAGGATATCAGATTGCAATTCGTTTTTCCAGTGTAAATTGACTGTATACAGAGTGTATACAGAGTGTATATTAAATGTATAAAGAGTGTATATTTAGTGTATCTCGAGTGTTTTTTTCGGTGTGTATCTTTCTCTCCAACTGCTGCTCTATTTATAGCTGTTAGTTGAGAGAAATCCGTCCCCCTCCATGGTGGAACAAGCATTAGGCTATCATGGAGGAAGCACTTAACATTGTAGAATGAGCACTTGCTCATGGAGCACTAGGCGGCTGTTAAGACAATACACGGATTGGAAAACATCCGTTACAAACACGGATTATATCACGTTAATATTCACTATTAACAAATAAATTTGGTCTAAAAAATTAATCAATCGACCCTTTGACCAAATCCAAATCCAAATCCAAAGCCGAAGCCGAAGCCGAAGCCGTAGCCGAAGTCGAGCCGAGCCGAGCGAGCGACGACGACAACGATGCGAGACTTGCCTTCTTCCTAACTCTTTAAGAGCTACATGAAGTGCATTTGTATAT